>JAVJIF010001798.1:0-80000 GCA_038442645.1 Agave tequilana | reverse complement strand
AATGATTTGAAAGAACAAACTTGCTTACCAAATGGCAAGTGTTTATCACCCTTCTTAACAAATAACGAGTCATACTCAATTTGCACATTGTTAAATAATATTATTTTCTACATCTAAGTTTACAAGAGCATGTTAAAAATAGAATTAGAGTTGGAATTATAATATTATCGCGCCTGGATATTGGCTGACGATATTGCTTTTGTTAGAGTATGCTCAATGACAAATGCCAACGACATATTTCTCCTTCACTACATCAGAAATTGGTTTTTTATGGCAGTTTAAAACCACCGTTAAAATGCAACGATGGTGGTTCAAAAATCACCGTCTACCTGGGCAACCTAAAAATTACAGTGCGATTTTTAACTGCCGTCAAATCAAATATGTTATAGTGGTTCAGGAAATAACCACCATGAAAACACAAATTTTTCATGGTGGTTGCATATACCCCCATGAAAGATCTGTAAAAAATTTAATCTTTCACGGTGGTTCTTTAAATAACCATGGTGAAAGGTAGTATTTCACGATAATTATTGCTAAAACTATCGTGAAAAGTCTTAGTTTTTTAAAAAATTAAAATAATAGATTACAGGTTACATAAACATTCATACAATAATAGATACAAAATTACAGATACACAAGATTTCCTGTAACAAATTAACTAGTTTGCTAATATTGGATTACAGAAACAAAACATGTAAACAAACATTGGATTACGAAAACAAAACACGTCTTATTTCTTTGTAACAAAACATGCAAACAATTATTGAATTACAAAAACAAATTACAAATACAAAAATCAAGAACTCTAGAATTCTTGAATTGTAAAAATAAACTACATATACAAAATCAATAACTCTTACTATCTCCATGCTCAATCTTCTAATAGTGCTCAGTGAGAGCTCTTGAATTCATGATCATTGGAGGATTGGTGCTGTTTGAAGACTTTCTCTGCATTTAGTAGATATAATTATTGAGGGACATCATTGAAGCTAAACCATTGTCGTAGTAGTGTGTGGGCACATGTGTGTATATGTGTGTGTATGTGTACATGTGTGTATGTGTACATGTATATATGTGTGTATGTACATGTATATTTATATGTGTGTATATGTATATGTGTGTACATATACATGTGCACATGTACATGTGTGTCTACATATGTATAGATGTGTGTGTATATGTATATGTGTGTGTACATGTACCAAATAAAAATTCATGCCGAAAAAATGAAAACGTGCTCAAAATAGAAAACGTGCACTAAAATGAAAACATACACAAAACTCCAACAACAAATAAAATGAGTTTAAAAATGAAACCTTCTCTCAGAAAATATTTCATAACATATCCCACCCACTCTTCTCGAACTTCATTCACTTTCTCATCTGAATATTTTTATTTATCATTAAACTGCAAAGATATTAACTTATTTGTATTAGTTTTAATATATAATAACAAAAAATATAAATTAACTTTAAGGTAGAGGATTATATCTTTATAGGAATATCGAGCCTTGTCGGCCGTTTCGTCTTCTTTGGTTGTTACATGTACGATTTGACATGGACAAATAAAACTATTTTAGTATTTTGTCAGTACATTGAGTCATTGAAAATGATAAATTAAAGAACTAACTTATTAAGTTATTTGATTGGATTGAGGAGAAAGAGATGTTAAAGATAGATGGAATGATCTGTGCAAAGAATCGCCAATTTACAATAGATATTTTTAATGATTTGACAAGTGAAGTAATGTCTTATTGACATCAATAAAGTATGTTCTAAAAAAATAAGTCTTAATTGTGCTTCAAGGGTGCTCTTACTTGATATTCTTTAGAACTCGTTTATGGAACACCAATGAACATCAATTAGAATCATTTTTGAATCATCAAAAAAAAATACATACTCCTTCAGGACATGCTTTGTTGATGCCAATAGGACTCTTGCTTCACTTGTCAAATCATTAAAAATATCTATTATAAATTGACGATTCTTTGCAGGGATCTTCTCATCCATTTTTAACACCTCTTTCTCTTCAGTCTAATCAGATAACTTAATAAATTGGTCTTTATCATTTTTAATGACTCAATGTACTGATAAAATACTAAAATTTTCTTTTAATTGATCGCCCTCACTATAATCAACTTTGTCTCTTTTATCACATTTTCCATTTTTTAAAATAATTGATTTATCTCTTTTTGCACTCTCACCATGCCATATCCATCTTATATAACTTTGATCATTCTTATTAATGATTACATTAATTTTTGATCCATATTTCCCTAGCGTAGATATTATATACAAAAAATTGAATTAACAACATACATAGCGTGTAAAGAGTTCAAATTGATAATCTAAATATAGTTCTTCTTCTTGATTTTTATTTTCTTTTTGTTCATATTTTTAATGAGCTCAGTTCTTATGATTACAATGTTTTCTTTTCTTCACATATACATTAATTTTTCTACATATACACATACTCACCACATGCACACACACATAAACACACACTACATGCGCACACACACACACACCCCACATGCGCGCACGCACATCCTATAGTTTGGGCTCAGTGTTATTCTATTTGATTATTCTTAGAAAAATGTTGTCATGTATAAAAATTTACAAATATTATTGTGGTGATCATAATTTATTACAGTTGATTTATATAACTGGTTCAGGTTATATAAGACTTAGCGTGTATACGTGGGGTATTTTCCACGCGCATATGTGTCATCAACTCTCATCACGTATCGTTTTCACGTATTTTGGGGGGCAGGGTGTGACACGATACATGAGAAATGTGAAGAGCACCATTCCGAACCTGAACCTAGTCACGAATGAAGTGAAAATTAATGGCCATATGTTTCATATGTGAATGAAATACTAGGTTGGAACTGTAAATCACCTAAGGGGGTGAATAGGTGATGACTAAGGATAAATGGCAAATAATGCGAAATTAAAAACTAAGTCTAGCAAAACAATGAACTACCAAATCTAGCAATACAAAGAACTACCAATCTACAACTCAAATAGCAACTTGAAGAATAGAGATTAGCAATAAAAGAAAACAATTATAGCATGCAACTTAAAGAGAGAGTGAGGTAAAGAGATAAGGAAGAGAGAGATCAGCAATCGCAAATACGGAAGATTTGTTACGAGGTTCGAGCCACTTACTATACGTTCCCACCTCACCGCGTGAAGGCTTTCTGCTATAGTTTGATCTCGCGAGATCACCACTCTACACGTTCCCTCAAGAACGAATTCAGACCCATAAGTCCTCTCACTCGCTGTCTTCTACACCTTACAATAGTCGAACCTGCAAGCTCGAATAAGGCCTCAACCTCTACACTTCTTTTTTACAACAATGAAGAGGATGGCCTTCTCAAGATCACCAAAATAGCTCACAAAAACAATCTTATAAACAAGAGTGGGTTCTAAGCTTTGAGATTTATGATTGGGAAGGATTGTACTCAGTAGAGTGTGAGAATCAAAAGCAAATAGAGAATCAAAAAGATTTGAAGTGAAGAACTCTTTCTTTTTTGAAAATTTTCTCTTTGGAAATTTGAGTCTCAATGAATGAAAGTATTTTCTCTTGATTCAATTTGTTTTCTTAGTTATTACTAATGGTGAAATGGGTTTCTTTATATAGGTAATCAAAAATCTAGAGAGAACCTAATATAGTCATTTTTTATTAGTGATAAAATAATTACTTAACAATATAGCCGTTATAGGAAAAGTCTGCAAAAAGCAGATAGGTCGGTCGACTGCCAACGGCCATATTTTGACCGTTGGGGATTGTCTGTCGATTGGTTGGTTGGTCGATCACAATCGAGAGCTAAGTACTTACAGTCGATCGACCGCCCGATTGACCGATGTTCACAATGAATTTTTATACACGCCGGTCGATCGCCCGGTCGACTGGCTAAGGGCCAAAAAACCAATATCTGAAAAATATAAAATCTGTTTTAAAGAAAGTGATATATTTTTTTAATCCAAATGATATATAATATATTTCATGAGATTTTTGTAAAGTCCAAGACTATGATACTAAGTATCAAACACAAAAATCTAAGATATGATACATGTTTTAATAGAAGATAAATTTTTTTTGAAAAAACATGAAATAAATTTCATAACAAAAATCATTTTGTAAACTTTTGAAATCAATTCAACCATTTGTAAAACACAAATCTAAACGATGTTTTTTTGTGTGTGTGTGTGTGTGTGTGTGTATCTCATGAGCTAATGACCATACCACTTCTTTGTTTTGACAAACAAAATTCTTTACAAAAAGAAAATAAAGAAAAATTCCTTTATTTGCCTAAAACTAGTCCCTTTGAGCTCGTCTTTTTAGAGTGATATCCAACTTCAATATGAATATCTTTAACTCTGAGATAATCATACTGAGTGCTTCATAAACTAGTGAGTCTTTTGTTGAAGCTAATACTTTATCATGAAATCAGTCTTTTTCCTAAAACTTATATAGATACAAATATTAGATTAAATAACTTCATGGGATTATCATTATTAAAACTAGGGCAAGAGCCTTTTGTGCCAACAATCTCCCCCTTTTTGATGATGATAAAACTCATGGAGTTATAATACAATAACCAACTAGATGTCCAATAACATAAAAAAAACTAGATCTCCAATAACAAAATAACTCTCTACTACTAGCTACTTCTCCCCCTTTTTGACATACATCGAAAGTCGAGAGGAGTCAAGCATCATCTTCCTCATCCACATCTTCATCAGGTTTCACAACTGGTTGATAGGCCATAGAAGCATATTGAGGGGTCATCCACTGATCAAATGGTGGACTATTCAGAGGGAGAGGACGTCCATAAGCAGCTGAAACTGGAACAGACCAATCGTGCCTGGAGAAGTGATAGCGCTCATATCGCTGAAGGTACCTAATAGAGGAGCACATGTATTGTTAGCCCAAAGGCCCATCACTCTAGTTTTGATGATGTTTAACTCATGTAGCATAGTACTAATGATCTTGTGCTAATTAAGTTTCAGATATTTGATCAAGATCTTAGTTAGTGTTTAGCTTCAATGAAAGATTCGAAGTCAAGTTTTTGAAGCTAGCATATGTTGATTCAAGAGCTCGCACATTAAGATCGCATCAAGTACTCAAGAGGAGTGTAGCTCGTTGAATAATGTATGGATCAAGTCAAGAAGGAGAAGAAGATTTTTATGACTTGAGTCTAGTGTTTATAAGTGTTAATATTTTATTTTTAAATAAAATATAAAGGATAGATTAGTTGTGGATTGTTCAAGCTCATATACATACACACACAAAATTTATATGAATTTTCAAAAGAATAAATTTGATTTTAAAAAATACCGTTTTGGTTTTGAGCTTCAAAGTATACATCTTATGTTACATGATTAGATTTCATCAAAACAAGTTTATATGATTTATATGACATCCATACACATTGATGGTTCAAATGTTTATAAAAACTTATTTGGTATTTCTATATCATGTGTTTGAGTTTTGCTTAAATCAAAATTTTGTTTAAAGCTTAATTGTCAAAAATATAGATATTTCATTTTATATGTGTATTGGATCATATCCATACACTATGCTTCAAATGAAGTTTTAATATCTTATTTTTGTATTTGAACAAGTTTTGAAAAATCCAGTTTTCATTTCAAAGTTGATTTGAAAATTATGGGTTTTGGTTTAAAGCTTTAATTTCTATATCACAAAAATGGTTCATAAAGTTTGTCATATGTGTTGATTTTTGATCACACATATTTGTACTTCAAAGTATTTCAATGAACTTATTTTTCTGAAATTTATGTAATTTATGGGATTTTATAGGATATTATAAAACCAAGTTTTAATCCCTTTAAAACCCCAGACATGGGCTTCTGGCGGTCGACCGACCATTCGGCTGAGCCAGAAGTCGATTGATTGAGCAATCGATCAATGTGCACAGAAACGTATACAAGACCTAGCTTGAGGGCTGGTCGACTGATCCAGAGAGTTTACTCTCTGGATCTGGCCCCGGTCGACCGAGCGGTCGACGGTCAGAGATTTTTGCTCTCTGATTCTTGCCTCGATCGACCGACCGATCAATCGACAGATCAAAACCTGGGTGCGATCGACCGGGTGGTCGACCAGCAACCCAACAGTTATAAATAGGACAGGCCGGTCGACTGACAGGCCAATCTGGCCCCAACGGCTAGTTTTTGATAGCCTATATAAATTGGGGTTTTGGGCCAGTTTTGATTAAGATTTTTGGGAGAGTTTTCTAGAGCTATTTTTTAATATTTCACAGAAGTTTTTCAACAAGTTTTTAGATCTTTCATTTCTAAATCAAAAGGATTTTTTCAAGAGTGAATCTTTTGATTTTATCAAAACCTTTCTTGAGTTTTTCACCTCCAAATCTATCCAAGTTTTTCTCACATAAGCTTGAGCTTTTCATAGTCTTATCTATCTTATAGGAGCTTTGTATTGGTTATCAAAGAGAAGAGATCACCAAGTATTCCACCTTGTATTGAAGAGTGTTGTAGAGATGAGGCCTCGGCAAACTTGTGAGTTCGTATTGTGTTGTTCTCATGGGAACAAGTGAGGGACTTGTGAGTCCAAGAGATCTAGTGTGAACTCATTGTAGGTGTTGAGGCACCGAGTGATCTTGCGAGATCGTTATAGTGGAAATCCTTCATAATGTTGAAGGCGGGGACGTAGAGCAAGTGTGCTCGAACCTTGAAACAATTCTCCTTTGTTTGCGATTGCTTATCTCTCTCTCTCACTTATTTTTATATATCTTGCATGTTTATATGCTTGATATATCTTGTGCTTAATTGATATTTACTTGGGATTCTTTGCTCACACTTGTATTCAACCAAGGGAGCCATAGTGGCACCTCAACTTTTAATCTAGAGGAATCTTAAGGAGATAGTCCGGAGCCCTTCACCGAGAATTCGGCTACACTCTTGTGTTATCCATTATGTATTTGCGTAATAGTTTTTAGTTTGCATAAATAGTTTTAATTCTGCATTAATTGGCATTAATTAGCTTGTCACCTATTCACCCCCCTCTAGGTGACTTTCAATTGGTATCAGAGCTTGGTGCTCTTGATTTGAGTCTAACAACTTGAGTTAAATATCTTCTTTTAGCTAATCACAATATTTGTTTACACACACATATGAATTTCATGACACCTCTAATGTTTGACATTCTTAACATCCAAACTTAGAAAGTTAAGATGTTCATGTACCTAAAAGCCCTTGGGATTCATGTTTATTTTGCTAATATTAAAGATTCTTAGTTTATTAATGACAAGTATCTAGAGGCTAATGTAAAAATTATCCATGCTTTAAAGTGTACTCTAAATGATGAATATCTATCTAGGGTTTCTAACTTTGATTAAGCTTTTATAGTTTGGAACACACTTGTCTCCCTTAGTGAACAAAAGCAATATTACATGGGGAGTGACTCGGATGATGAAAGTGCTACTTCCAACATGTGCTACATGGTCCAAGGGGATGACCCCCTTAAGGTAAACTCTGAATCCGAGCTTAATGAAGATGCTGACATGCCATATGATGAGCTTGCTTAATTTTGTCAACAACTTCTTAAAAAGTATGAATTGTTAAAATTCAATAACAAAAGTTTAAAAAATAAAAATCATTTGGTTTCAAAAGAAAAGGAATCTTTCAAAAATAAAATTGAAATAGTTTCAAAAGAAAATGAATCTTTCAAAAAGAAAATTATTTTGCTGGAAAAATAAAAGAAAATTATTTTAAATGAAATAAAACTTTGAAAAAGAAAATTGTTTTAAAAAAAGAAAAGTTTTCTAAAAAAATAATGTTGAATCTCATTTTTGTCATGTCTCTCATGCTAATAATTTTGCATCCTCTTTGATAAAATTGAGATTCATATTTTAGAAAAGTGAATTGATTGTTTGAGCTCAAATTTGAGCAATTGTGCATTTAATCATAATATGTTAGAATCTATGTTCACATGAAACAAGTTTCACACATGCATGCACATGCCCCACGGCATACATATGCACACCATGCTCACACTCACACACCGATAGGCATACTAGAGTGTACACATGTACATTGCGGCCGCAAAGGCCATTTAGCAAAATTTTATTTTGATATAATAGATCATTTAAATTTGATAAATAAAAGTGTTTGGGTTCCTTATAATGCTAACCCCCATGGACCCAAAAGAAATGGGTACCAAAATTTTCACCTCTTGTTTTGATGTAGGTGTTGGCTCTCACATGATGTCAGAGAGATGGTGCTTTGATGGTGGATGCATGAGCTAGATGAACATACCAAATTGATGCATCGATATCTAGGAAGTTTGGTGGAAGGACCACTATGTTTTGAAAACCTAGAGATTGGTTCATCGGGTTTGATAAGTATCTCTAACTCCCTATTTATGTTTACATGCTTTTGTATTAATATATTTTTTTGGCATGTCATGTTTTCAATGTTCATTATGTTAAATACAATGTTATTAGACATGTGATATACATAGATAGTCTTTGAGATGCACCCATGTTCATATTGTCGGCCCAGAGGCCCTTCACTCTAGTTTTGACGATGATTAACTCATGTAGTTGTAGTTTATTAATAATCTTTTGATATTTAGTTTCAGATATTTGATCAAGATACTAGTAAGTGATTAGCTTCAACAAAGATATTTTGGAGCTATCATATGTTGATTCGAGAGCTCGCGCATTAAGATCGCATCTAGTACTCGGTTGGAGTCAAGCTCGTTGGATCGTGTTTGGATCAAGTCTCTTGGAGAAGGAGTTCTACAAGAAGATCTCAGTATTGTGTTAGTTTAGCATGTTTAGATCATTATAAAGATTAGATAGTGTTGATATGCACAAATTCACATACACACACAAGTTTAAAGTTTATTTGATTTTTGTTTTCGGTTTAACCGATATTGAATTTTATGTTAAAAACATAGATATAGATCTTTATATGTAAATTTGATTTTATCCATATACAATATGCTTCAAAGTTGTTCCAATATCATATTTTTGTATTTACATGAGTTTTGGAGAAAACGGTTTTCTATTTCAAAAATCTTAGTTTGAAAAATACCGATTTTGGTTTAAGGCAAAATTTTCATATCACAAAAATGGTTCAAATTATTTATAATATGTGTTGAATTTTAGTCACACATATTTGTATTTCAAAGATAATAAAAGAATTTATTTTTGTGGAATTTTTGTGATTTTATGGAATTTATTTGAAATTAAAAAGACAAGTTTTTCTATCCTATAAATCTCAGCCCAGACACACTGGCGGTCTACCGGCCGGTCGACTAGACCAGTGGTCGGTCGACCGGCACGGTCGACCGATGTGCACGGGACGTGTACAAAGGCCAGCCCACTTGGTCAGTCGACCGCGCGGTCGACCGACTGAGAGCACCCCACTCTCGGGTGGGGGTCGGTCGACAGGGCGGCCGACCGTTGGCTAGGCACGGTCGACCGGGCGGTCGACCGGGCACACAACGGTCAGAAAATTGACCGTTGGCCGGTCGACCAGAAGGGCAAAATTGCCCTTTCCTGCTGCCAACGGGCAGATTTATTTGTGGGCTATAAATACCCACTTCTTTGGGCTGTTTTAGCTAAGATTTTCAAGAGTAAAAATTCCTATTTTTCAAGTATTTTTCAGCAAGAGTTTTTGGGGTTTAAAAGTTTTATTTATATTTGTTTTTAAAGTGTTAGAATTTCAAAGAAAATAGAGTCTTTTGGGAATTGGTTTTTGATCTAAATTTCAATATCTATTTGGAGATTTTCTCAATTGATTTTCTTTGTTCAAAACACTTTAATTTCTCACACTTGAGCTATCTATCTATCCTATCTATTAGGATTTATTTTGTGAGAAAATTGGTTCGTGATTGTTGACACCACCAAGTGTTGTAAACCCTCCTTACTTTGTGATATCCCTCTAGTGAGAGGTAATTGTATTATTATCCCTCTAGTGAGAGGTGATTGTGTTGTTTGTGATTGGTATCCCTCTTAGTGAAGAGGCGATTGTTGGAGTTGTGGCTTTGAGCCTTATCCCTCTTGTGTGAGGTTGATAGTTGTTTGGCTAAGTGCCCATCCCTCTAAGTGTAGAGGTGATTTGTGTTGTGCCTTTTCTCTTGTGTAGAGGTTGTATTGTTGAAGAGAGGAGTTGTGTACTCCCAGTTTGTATTACCCAAATTCTCAGTGGTGGTTCTCTGTATGGGAAGTTTTGTGTGGACGCTATAGTAGAAATCCTTATGTGTGAAGGCGGGGACGTAGAGTAGTGGCTCGAACCTCAAAACATATCTTTTTGTTTGCGTTTGATCCACTATCTCTAAACTCTCTCCCTCTTATTTTGTGTATTACATCATATTGTTCATATCATTATATGCTTGGGTTTGTTTGTGTACCATACTTGTGTTAAACCAAGAGAGCTTCATATAGCACCTCAACTCTTATTCAGAGGAATCAGAGGAGTTAGTTCAGAGCCCTTCACCGGAAATTCAGCTACACTCTTTGATTACACCAAGTGTGTTACAATTAGTTTTAAATTTCGCATTTTTTGTCATTAGATTAGCCATACACCTATTCACCCTCCCTCTAGGTGTACTTTAAATTGGTATCAGAGCCTACGCTCCTGATATTAGGTTTTACCACCTAGGAGTGAGATCTTGGCTAGCTAATCTAGTATTTACATTTGCACACATACTTGTTTACACACACTCATAGATTTTCTTGCACCTCCCATGTTTGATGTCTCTAACATCAATATGTGGAAATATAGGATGAGCATGCACCTAAAACCCTAGGATTGCATGTTTTCCTTACTGTTGGCCCAAAGGCCCTTCACCCTAGTTTTGATGATGATCAACTCATGTAGTTATAGTTACTAATGATCTTGTGTTTAATTAGTGACAGATTCATGATCAAGATCTTAGTAGGTGCATAGCTCAACAAAGGATAAAAGAACAAGATTTGGAGCTTGCATGTGGTGATCCAAGGAGTTTTTGGATCAAGCTTGGACCAAGTCAAGATGATGTGAAGCTTCAAATGAAGACTTCAAGAAGTTGAAGACTTGAGTCTAGGTATAGAATTTGTATTTTGTTTTAGTAAAAATGTAAAGGATAGATAGTTGGTGGATTGCTCAAGTTATATCACACACACACACTCTTGATTAGAACTCTTGATTTAAAGTGCTTTCATAAAAGATTTTTATGTTTAGAAAAGAATTTTTATTTAGAACAAAGATTTTCTTTGAGACAAAATATTTATCTTGGATTTTGGTATTTCATAGTTCATATCTTTTAAACCAAAATCATGATTAGAGCTTTATGTCAAAAACATAGATATTTCTTATTGATTGTGTAGTGGATCATATCCATACACACTATGCTTTAAAATGAACTCAAATATCTTGTTTTTGTATTTGATGAAGATTTAGAAAAACAAGTTTGGAAAAACATGTTTTGGAAAAATACATTTTAGTTATTGAGCTAATATTTCCAAGTTACAAAAATAGACCAAAACATATATAACATGTCTTGATTTTGTGCAAGCATGTTTGTTCTTTCAAGTATATTGGTAAAACTATTTTTGTAGAATTTCTATGTATTTTTAGGATTTTATAAAAGATTTTTAAATCCTGTTTTCAGACCTGGAGACTGGCTGACAGGCCATGTCGGTCGACCGGTCCGGTCGACCGATGTGCACAGCCCTGTGCACATTGTCAGCACAGTGGCCGGTCGACCGGGTCGGTCGACCGACCAAGAGAGTTTGCTCTCTGGAAATGTCCAGTCGACCGATAGGTCGACCGACAGTTCATTCCAGGTTATCGGTCGACCGAGCCGGTCGACCGGTGGCTGCAACGGTCAGAAAAATGACCGTTGGCCGGTCGACCGGCGGTCGACCGACAGCACTGACACAGCCCCAACGGCTCTATTTTCTGGCAGCCTATATAAGGGGGTTTTGTCAATTGTTTTAGGGTTAAGATTTTGGAGATTTCTTGAGCTGTTTTTCTGATACTTTTAGAAGAGTTTTCTCCACAAAATAGAGTGCTAATACTTCCAATCAAAAGGGAGTTTTTATCAAGAGAGTGTTAAGTGATTCTTTGAGCTTTTCACCATAGTCTTTCCTTGCTTTTCTCACACCACACTTGAGCTTTCCATTGCTAGATATTCCTATAGGTGTGTTGTAGTGAGAGTGCTCTTTAGGTGATCAAGTGTTGTGATCATCAAAGAGATTTTCTTTGTACCTTGAGGAAGCGGGCAAGTGTGCTCGTTGTGGTTGGAGTTCGGTTGTGAACTCTTGGTGGTTCGAGGTGCGGCCTCGGCAAGCTTAGGGGGCTTGCGTGTGTACGGGACTTGGGAGTCCGAGGGTTTGTAGGTGTACGGCACCGAGGAGAGATCCGGTGGGATCTTACATAGTGGAAATCCTTCGTGTGTCGAAGGCGGGGATGTAGAGCAAGTGTGCTCGAACCTCGAAACAAACCCTTGTGTTTGCGATTGCTTACTCTTCCCTCTCTCTCTCTTTGTCTCTTTTATATCTTGCATTTACTTTCATTGTCTTCACTTGTACATGCTTGATATACCCTTGTGCTTATATTGTTATATACTTGCGTGGGATTGCTTGTTAACACTAGTATTCAACCAAGAGAGCCAACGCGGCACCTCAACCCATTCAAGGGGAATCTAGAGGAGCTTGTCCAGAGCCTCGCAAGGGGAATTCGGCAACACTCTTGGTTATACATAAGTGTTAAATTAAAAGGAAGTTTTATTTGGTCTACTTAGTTTTAATTCCGCATTATTTGTTCATAAGTGACCATTAGATTAGCCATCACCTATTCACCCCCCCCTCTAGGTGAACTCACAATTGGTATCAGAGCTAGTGCTCTTGATAAGGGTCTAACAACCTAAGAGTTAAAGATCCTCCTTTAGGCTAATCACAATATTTTTGTACACACACCTCACCATGGACTTTATGTCACCACCCACCTTTGATATTCTTAACATCCACATTTGGAAAGTTTAGATGTCATTATTCCTCAAAGCCTTAGGTTATAATGTATATCTTGCCACTACTAATAATGCTTATTGTATAGATGGTAAGAATATTGAGGCTAATACAAAAGCCCTTAATGCTTTAAAGAGCACCCTAAATGATGATTATTTATGTAGGGTTGCTAATATTGATATGGCTTTTGTAGTATGGAACACCCTCATCTCCCTTGGCGAAAATGAACAATACTATGCGGGGAGCGATTCGGATGTTGGAAGCGACACCTCCAACAAGTGCTACATGGTCCAAGGGGATGACCCCCTTGAGGTAAATACCGAATCCGATGATGAGGATGCTAGTATGTCATATGATGAGCTAAATTCTTTATGCCAATTATTGCTTGAAAGATATGACATAATAAGAAAGAAAATAAAATTTTGAAAAAGGACATTGCTTGCATGCATAATGAACATGATTCATGTAGAGATAACATTGCATGCTTAGAAAAGAATAATAAAGATTTGAAAAAGAACATTGATTGCATGCATGTAGAAAATGATTCTTTTAAAAATAAACTTGCATGTTTAGAAAAGGAAAATGAAGACTTGAAAAATGAAAATGTTTCCCTCATGTCTAAATTAAATGATTTGTGTAAAGGGAACACTATTTTGAAGGATAAGATAGCTATGGTAGAAAAACAAAAAGAAAATATTTTTCAAGAAAATATCACTTTGAAAAGAAAATTTGTTGAAAAGGAAAAAGACTTTGTTTCTAAAAAGAAAAAGAAAAATGATTCTTCATCTCATCATGCTTTTCATGCCACATCTAATGAGATTAAGAATATGAAAAATAAGATGAATAATTTGAGTTCAACTTTGAACTCGTGTGCATTTAATCATTCTAAGTTGGAATCCTTGTTTCAAAAGAAACAAGTTCCCCATGCTCATGCACATACTCATCATGCTCATGCTTATGGTGCACATCACGATCACAATCACACTCATAAGCATCATGCTAAGATGTACATTTGTACACATTGCGGCCGCAAAGGCCATCTAGCAAGATATTGTTTTGATAAGAAACCATATTTATATTTGCTAAATATAATAGATTTTGGGTTCCTTATAACAATGCTAACCCCAAAGGACCCAAGAAAACATGGGTACCAAAACCCCCACCCTTTGATTTTGATATAGGTGGAGGCTCTCACAAAACGTGAGAGGATTGGTGCCTTGCTAGCCAATGCAATGGATATGATGGACACTCTTGTAGATGCATTGCTATCAAGGGAATTATGGTGGAAAAGACCACCATGCTTGGAGCTTTGAAGTTGGTAACAATTTCTTAACTCCTATTTTTATATACATGCTTTTACTTATTTCATACATTCATAACATGTTCATGATTTTGTTTGATTTGTGCTTCATGTGGTATTTACATGCTTAGATGTAGAATATATCAAACTTGTATGTATACATATACAAATAGTGAATTACAATTGACTCTTAAATAATTGAACTTCATGCTCACTTGTATCCACTTTATGCATATGTATAATCTAGTTTTGATAATTCTCATATATACATGTTTTGCCAATTTTTGTGATTTACTTCATGTATATGCATGCTTAATTCAAATCTAATAAATATACATGTATACCCGTGAGTCTCTTGCCTTCATGCAAACATTTAATAGACTCTTTTATTTTTGGGATATGTATGCATATTGTTAGATTTGTATAAACCATACATATACCATGAAAATTGTTGATTTTAGTGAAAAATGATTTTTCATGATTTGTTGTTAAAAATTTGACTTATGATCGTTTTGGGCTTCAATGACTATTTTCATGAAGATACTATTTACATAACCTTTGAACACTCATCTTTAAGAAAACATATAATTTGGAGCTTTATGGACTATGAGTGCTTGAACTTTTATGTATTTAGTATTATTCATGAAAAACATATAATTTTTTATGAAGGATCTTTAACTAGTTTGTCAAAAATTCATTTAAACTAGTTATCTATTCTTCAAGTATTGCACATGATCCTATTTTTGATTTTATGGATAAATTCTTTTATGTTCTCAAGATTTGAACGCTTCATGTATTGAATATTAGTTTAAATGTTAATTTCTATCAACACTAGGATTTATACTTGAACATATTATGGGCACAAATAAATCTATTGATATGTGTACTTGAATGCTTATTTGAACCCATTAGATGTACTAGTATAGCCTTATGTTGATGATCATTACATTCTTAAACTTGTATTCCCATTTGGATTTATGTTATGATCATGTGATTTCATTTCATGTATATGGTTATTTTGCCAAAACATTAAGATATACATGGATACCTCTTGAGTCATTTGCCTTTCATGCAAATCTATATATATGGACTCAATTGTGTTAGAGATATGTATGTATGCTTCTTGTATTGACAAAACATACATATATTATGAAACATTTTTTTAATAAAAATTTTTTTTTATGATTTTCAAGGTTTTAAAAGTTATGATAATTCAAAATTTAAAGGAATATTGAGTTTTATTGTAATTTTCATGATGCCATGTTTCACATAACATTAGTACACTCATTTTGAAAATATGGACTTTATGGATTAGAGTGTTTTTTAGTGCCTTGTGTTTCATTGATCTTTCATGAAGAACTTTTTAACTTATTCCTTGATGGAAGGATCTCGTACTAGTTCTTAAAACAAGTTCATTTAACTAGTTCGAATTCTTCATATGGTAGATTATATGATGTATACACTTATGCTTACTTTTCAATTGGTATCATTGGTTATTTGCAATTGGTATCAATTTGACCTCTTATGTATATACTCATATTTTTGCTTTCCCATATATGTATGTATCACCTTCTATTGATATTAGTTCTTCATACATATATATGATTTGTTGTGTGCTTGTATCTAAATGGACTTATATTTTTAAAGCACAAAGTTGTTAATGCTAAGCTTACTTCAAATCTTATTTATCTTCAAGCTTATGCATTGTATTTCATAATTGGTATCAAAATTCAAAATTTGGTTGTTCTACATTTGGTACCTTAAAAGAAAATATTGTATTTTAAGATATTTCAAAATTTTGTTTTCATAAGAAAATTTCAAAATTTTTAATTTGTATTGCCTATATGCAAGGAGAGCTTAACATCTCTTCTACATATAGATTCATGTTGAGTATATTATAATTTGAGGAGCTTGACAACTCTTCTTTTCATGATATACGTGTGTAGGGGGAGCTTCACATCTCCTCTTATGCATGACATATTATACGTTATGTGAATTAGGGCTTGTCATCCCTCTTTCATGTAATGTATATGTGTCGGGAAGCTAACTTAACGTCTTCCTCTTCATGAATTTATATCGCATATAAATTTTATTGATTGATTTGATTTTACCCTCCTTGATTTCCTTATTTTTGACAAAAAGGGGGAGAAAATTTGTTTGATGATTTGAACTTTGAACCCTTTGTTGATGATTGACAAAAAGGGGGAGAAGTATTGAGTTATATGCATGATTTCCTTAAGGGGGAGAAGTATTTGTTCCTTACTTAAGGGGAGAAAGATTTTGACTTGTGCTTTTACTCATGCATCACAAGAAATAAAAGATTTGTTTTGTTTTACATGCATTCATTTGCATACATTTTTATGTGCTTCATTGAATATCTATTGCTTATTTATTATGCATGAGTTAAGGGGGAGCTTCTTTGAAGCTTTACTTTAATCCATGCATATATAACTCCATGAGTTTTGTCATCATCAAAAAGGGGGAGATTGTTGGCCCAAAGGCCCTTCACCCTAGTTTTGATGATGATCAACTCATGTAGTTATAGTTACTAATGATCTTGTGTTTAATTAGTGACAGATTCATGATCAAGATCTTAGTAGGTGCATAGCTCAACAAAGGATAAAAGAACAAGATTTGGAGCTTGCATGTGGTGATCCAAGGAGTTTTTGGATCAAGCTTGGACCAAGTCAAGATGATGTGAAGCTTCAAGTGAAGACTTCAAGAAGTTGAAGACTTGAGTCTAGGTATAGAATTTGTATTTTTGTTTTAGTAAAAATGTAAAGGATAGATAGTTGGTGGATTGCTCAAGTTATATCACACACACACACTCTTGATTAGAACTCTTGATTTAAAGTGCTTTCATAAAAGATTTTTATGTTTAGAAAAGAATTTTTATTTAGAACAAAGATTTTCTTTGAGACAAAATATTTATCTTGGATTTTGGTATTTCATAGTTCATATCTTTTAAACCAAAATCATGATTAGAGCTTTATGTCAAAAACATAGATATTTCTTATTGATTGTGTAGTGGATCATATCCATACACACTATGCTTTAAAATGAACTCAAATATCTTGTTTTTGTATTTGATGAAGATTTAGAAAAACAAGTTTGGAAAAACATGTTTTGGAAAAATACATTTTAGTTATTGAGCTAATATTTCCAAGTTACAAAAATAGACCAAAACATATATAACATGTCTTGATTTTGTGCAAGCATGTTTGTTCTTTCAAGTATATTGGTAAAACTATTTTTGTAGAATTTCTATGTATTTTTAGGATTTTATAAAAGATTTTTAAATCCTGTTTTCAGACCTGGAGACTGGCTGACAGGCCATGTCGGTCGACCGGTCCGGTCGACCGATGTGCACAGCCCTGTGCACGTTGTCAGCACAGTGGCCGGTCGACCGGGTCGGTCGACCGACCAAGAGAGTTTGCTCTCTGGAAATGTCCAGTCGACCGATAGGTCGACCGACAGTTCATTCCAGGTTATCGGTCGACCGAGCCGGTCGACCGGTGGCTGCAACGGTCAGAAAAATGACCGTTGGCCGGTCGACCGGCGGTCGACCGACAGCACTGACACAGCCCCAACGGCTCTATTTTCTGGCAGCCTATATAAGGGGGTTTTGTCAATTGTTTTAGGGTTAAGATTTTGGAGATTTCTTGAGCTGTTTTTCTGATACTTTTAGAAGAGTTTTCTCCACAAAATAGAGTGCTAATACTTCCAATCAAAAGGGAGTTTTTATCAAGAGAGTGTTAAGTGATTCTTTGAGCTTTTCACCATAGTCTTTCCTTGCTTTTCTTACACCACACTTGAGCTTTCCATTGCTAGATATTCCTATAGGTGTGTTGTAGTGAGAGTGCTCTTTAGGTGATCAAGTGTTGTGATCATCAAAGAGATTTTCTTTGTACCTTGAGGAAGCGGGCAAGTGTGCTCGTTGTGGTTGGAGTTCGGTTGTGAACTCTTGGTGGTTCGAGGTGCGGCCTCGGCAAGCTTAGGGGGCTTGCGTGTGTACGGGACTTGGGAGTCCGAGGGTTTGTAGGTGTACGGCACCGAGGAGAGATCCGGTGGGATCTTACATAGTGGAAATCCTTCGTGTGTCGAAGGCGGGGATGTAGAGCAAGTGTGCTCGAACCTCGAAACAAACCTTGTGTTTGCGATTGCTTACTCTTCCCTCTCTCTCTCTTTGTCTCTTTTATATCTTGCATTTACTTTCATTGTCTTCACTTGTACATGCTTGATATACCCTTGTGCTTATATTGTTATATACTTGCGTGGGATTGCTTGTTAACACTAGTATTCAACCAAGAGAGCCAACGCGGCACCTCAACCCATTCAAGGGGAATCTAGAGGAGCTTGTCCAGAGCCTCGCAAGGGGAATTCGGCAACACTCTTGGTTATACATAAGTGTTAAATTAAAAGGAAGTTTTATTTGGTCTACTTAGTTTTAATTCCGCATTATTTGTTCATAAGTGACCATTAGATTAGCCATCACCTATTCACCCCCCCCTCTAGGTGAACTCACAATTGGTATCAGAGCTAGTGCTCTTGATAAGGGTCTAACAACCTAAGAGTTAAAGATCCTCCTTTAGGCTAATCACAATATTTTTGTACACACACCTCACCATGGACTTTATGTCACCACCCACCTTTGATATTCTTAACATCCACATTTGGAAAGTTAAGATGTCATTATTCCTCAAAGCCTTAGGTTATAATGTATATCTTGCCACTACTAATAATGCTTATTGTATAGATGGTAAGAATATTGAGGCTAATACAAAAGCCCTTAATGCTTTAAAGAGCACCCTAAATGATGATTATTTATGTAGGGTTGCTAATATTGATATGGCTTTTGTAGTATGGAACACCCTCATCTCCCTTGGCGAAAATGAACAATACTATGCGGGGAGCGATTCGGATGTTGGAAGCGACACCTCCAACAAGTGCTACATGGTCCAAGGGGATGACCCCCTTGAGGTAAATACCGAATCCGATGATGAGGATGCTAGTATGTCATATGATGAGCTAAATTCTTTATGCCAATTATTGCTTGAAAGATATGACATAATAAGAAAGAAAATAAAATTTTGAAAAAGGACATTGCTTGCATGCATAATGAACATGATTCATGTAGAGATAACATTGCATGCTTAGAAAAGAATAATAAAGATTTGAAAAAGAACATTGATTGCATGCATGTAGAAAATGATTCTTTTAAAAATAAACTTGCATGTTTAGAAAAGGAAAATGAAGACTTGAAAAATAAAAATGTTTCCCTCATGTCTAAATTAAATGATTTGTGTAAAGGGAACACTATTTTGAAGGATAAGATAGCTATGGTAGAAAAACAAAAAGAAAATATTTTTCAAGAAAATATCACTTTGAAAAGAAAATTTGTTGAAAAGGAAAAAGACTTTGTTTCTAAAAAGAAAAAGAAAAATGATTCTTCATCTCATCATGCTTTTCATGCCACATCTAATGAGATTAAGAATATGAAAAATAAGATGAATAATTTGAGTTCAACTTTGAACTCGTGTGCATTTAATCATTCTAAGTTGGAATCCTTGTTTCAAAAGAAACAAGTTCCCCATGCTCATGCACATACTCATCATGCTCATGCTTATGGTGCACATCACGATCACAATCACACTCATAAGCATCATGCTAAGATGTACATTTGTACACATTGCGGCCGCAAAGGCCATCTAGCAAGATATTGTTTTGATAAGAAACCATATTTATATTTTGCTAAATATAATAGATTTTGGGTTCCTTATAACAATGCTAACCCCAAAGGACCCAAGAAAACATGGGTACCAAAACCCCACCCTTTGATTTTGATATAGGTGGAGGCTCTCACAAAACGTGAGAGGATTGGTGCCTTGCTAGCCAATGCAATGGATATGATGGACACTCTTGTAGATGCATTGCTATCAAGGGAATTATGGTGGAAAAGACCACCATGCTTGGAGCTTTGAAGTTGGTAACAATTTCTTAACTCCTATTTTTATATACATGCTTTTACTTATTTCATACATTCATAACATGTTCATGATTTTGTTTGATTGTGCTTCATGTGGTATTTACATGCTTAGATGTAGAATATATCAAACTTGTATGTATACATATACAAATAGTGAATTACAATTGACTCTTAAATAATTGAACTTCATGCTCACTTGTATCCACTTTATGCATATGTATAATCTAGTTTTGATAATTCTCATATATACATGTTTTGCCAATTTTTGTGATTTACTTCATGTATATGCATGCTTAATTCAAATCTAATAAATATACATGTATACCCGTGAGTCTCTTGCCTTCATGCAAACATTTAATAGACTCTTTTATTTTTGGGATATGTATGCATATTGTTAGATTTGTATAAACCATACATATACCATGAAAATTGTTGATTTTAGTGAAAAATGATTTTTCATGATTTGTTGTTAAAAATTTGACTTATGATCGTTTTGGGCTTCAATGACTATTTTCATGAAGATACTATTTACATAACCTTTGAACACTCATCTTTAAGAAAACATATAATTTGGAGCTTTATGGACTATGAGTGCTTGAACTTTTATGTATTTAGTATTATTCATGAAAAACATATAATTTTTTATGAAGGATCTTTAACTAGTTTGTCAAAAATTCATTTAAACTAGTTATCTATTCTTCAAGTATTGCACATGATCCTATTTTTGATTTTATGGATAAATTCTTTTATGTTCTCAAGATTTGAACGCTTCATGTATTGAATATTAGTTTAAATGTTAATTTCTATCAACACTAGGATTTATACTTGAACATATTATGGGCACAAATAAATCTATTGATATGTGTACTTGAATGCTTATTTGAACCCATTAGATGTACTAGTATAGCCTTATGTTGATGATCATTACATTCTTAAACTTGTATTCCCATTTGGATTTATGTTATGATCATGTGATTTCATTTCATGTATATGGTTATTTTGCCAAAACATTAAGATATACATGGATACCTCTTGAGTCATTTGCCTTTCATGCAAATCTATATATATGGACTCAATTGTGTTAGAGATATGTATGTATGCTTCTTGTATTGACAAAACATACATATATTATGAAACATTTTTTAATAAAAATTTTTTTTTATGATTTTCAAGGTTTTAAAAGTTATGATAATTCAAAATTTAAAGGAATATTGAGTTTTATTGTAATTTTCATGATGCCATGTTTCACATAACATTAGTACACTCATTTTTGAAAATATGGACTTTATGGATTAGAGTGTTTTTTAGTGCCTTGTGTTTCATTGATCTTTCATGAAGAACTTTTTAACTTATTCCTTGATGGAAGGATCTCGTACTAGTTCTTAAAACAAGTTCATTTAACTAGTTCGAATTCTTCATATGGTAGATTATATGATGTATACACTTATGCTTACTTTTCAATTGGTATCATTGGTTATTTGCAATTGGTATCAATTTGACCTCTTATGTATATACTCATATTTTTGCTTTCCCATATATGTATGTATCACCTTCTATTGATATTAGTTCTTCATACATATATATGATTTGTTGTGTGCTTGTATCTAAATGGACTTATATTTTTAAAGCACAAAGTTGTTAATGCTAAGCTTACTTCAAATCTTATTTATCTTCAAGCTTATGCATTGTATTTCATAATTGGTATCAAAATTCAAAATTTGGTTGTTCTACATTTGGTACCTTAAAAGAAAATATTGTATTTTAAGATATTTCAAAATTTTGTTTTCATAAGAAAATTTCAAAATTTTTAATTTGTATTGCCTATATGCAAGGAGAGCTTAACATCTCTTCTACATATAGATTCATGTTGAGTATATTATAATTTGAGGAGCTTGACAACTCTTCTTTTCATGATATACGTGTGTAGGGGAGCTTCACATCTCCTCTTATGCATGACATATTATACGTTATGTGAATTAGGGCTTGTCATCCCTCTTTCATGTAATGTATATGTGTCGGGAAGCTAACTTAACGTCTTCCTCTTCATGAATTTATATCGCATATAAATTTTATTGATTGATTTGATTTTACCCTCCTTGATTTCCTTATTTTTGACAAAAAGGGGGAGAAAATTTGTTTGATGATTTGAACTTTGAACCCTTTGTTGATGATTGACAAAAAGGGGGAGAAGTATTTGAGTTATATGCATGATTTCCTTAAGGGGGAGAAGTATTTGTTCCTTACTTAAGGGGAGAAAGATTTTGACTTGTGCTTTTACTCATGCATCACAAGAAATAAAAGATTTATTTTGTTTTACATGCATTCATTTGCATACATTTTTATGTGCTTCATTGAATATCTATTGCTTATTTATTATGCATGAGTTAAGGGGGAGCTTCTTTGAAGCTTTACTTTAATCCATGCATATATAACTCCATGAGTTTTGTCATCATCAAAAAGGGGGAGATTGTTGGCCCAAAGGCCCTTCACCCTAGTTTTGATGATGATCAACTCATGTAGTTATAGTTACTAATGATCTTGTGTTTAATTAGTGACAGATTCATGATCAAGATCTTAGTAGGTGCATAGCTCAACAAAGGATAAAAGAACAAGATTTGGAGCTTGCATGTGGTGATCCAAGGAGTTTTTGGATCAAGCTTGGACCAAGTCAAGATGATGTGAAGCTTCAAGTGAAGACTTCAAGAAGTTGAAGACTTGAGTCTAGGTATAGAATTTGTATTTTTGTTTTAGTAAAAATGTAAAGGATAGATAGTTGGTGGATTGCTCAAGTTATATCACACACACACACTCTTGATTAGAACTCTTGATTTAAAGTGCTTTCATAAAAGATTTTTATGTTTAGAAAAGAATTTTTATTTAGAACAAAGATTTTCTTTGAGACAAAATATTTATCTTGGATTTTGGTATTTCATAGTTCATATCTTTTAAACCAAAATCATGATTAGAGCTTTATGTCAAAAACATAGATATTTCTTATTGATTGTGTAGTGGATCATATCCATACACACTATGCTTTAAAATGAACTCAAATATCTTGTTTTTGTATTTGATGAAGATTTAGAAAAACAAGTTTGGAAAAACATGTTTTGGAAAAATACATTTTAGTTATTGAGCTAATATTTCCAAGTTACAAAAATAGACCAAAACATATATAACATGTCTTGATTTTGTGCAAGCATGTTTGTTCTTTCAAGTATATTGGTAAAACTATTTTTGTAGAATTTCTATGTATTTTTAGGATTTTATAAAAGATTTTTAAATCCTGTTTTCAGACCTGGAGACTGGCTGACAGGCCATGTCGGTCGACCGGTCCGGTCGACCGATGTGCACAGCCCTGTGCACGTTGTCAGCACAGTGGCCGGTCGACCGGGTCGGTCGACCGACCAAGAGAGTTTGCTCTCTGGAAATGTCCAGTCGACCGATAGGTCGACCGACAGTTCATTCCAGGTTATCGGTCGACCGAGCCGGTCGACCGGTGGCTGCAACGGTCAGAAAAATGACCGTTGGCCGGTCGACCGGCGGTCGACCGACAGCACTGACACAGCCCCAACGGCTCTATTTTCTGGCAGCCTATATAAGGGGGTTTTGTCAATTGTTTTAGGGTTAAGATTTTGGAGATTTCTTGAGCTGTTTTTCTGATACTTTTAGAAGAGTTTTCTCCACAAAATAGAGTGCTAATACTTCCAATCAAAAGGGAGTTTTTATCAAGAGAGTGTTAAGTGATTCTTTGAGCTTTTCACCATAGTCTTTCCTTGCTTTTCTCACACCACACTTGAGCTTTCCATTGCTAGATATTCCTATAGGTGTGTTGTAGTGAGAGTGCTCTTTAGGTGATCAAGTGTTGTGATCATCAAAGAGATTTTCTTTGTACCTTGAGGAAGCGGGCAAGTGTGCTCGTTGTGGTTGGAGTTCGGTTGTGAACTCTTGGTGGTTCGAGGTGCGGCCTCGGCAAGCTTAGGGGGCTTGCGTGTGTACGGGACTTGGGAGTCCGAGGGTTTGTAGGTGTACGGCACCGAGGAGAGATCCGGTGGGATCTTACATAGTGGAAATCCTTCGTGTGTCGAAGGCGGGGATGTAGAGCAAGTGTGCTCGAACCTCGAAACAAACCCTTGTGTTTGCGATTGCTTACTCTTCCCTCTCTCTCTCTTTGTCTCTTTTATATCTTGCATTTACTTTCATTGTCTTCACTTGTACATGCTTGATATACCCTTGTGCTTATATTGTTATATACTTGCGTGGGATTGCTTGTTAACACTAGTATTCAACCAAGAGAGCCAACGCGGCACCTCAACCCATTCAAGGGGAATCTAGAGGAGCTTGTCCAGAGCCTCGCAAGGGGAATTCGGCAACACTCTTGGTTATACATAAGTGTTAAATTAAAAGGAAGTTTTATTTGGTCTACTTAGTTTTAATTCCGCATTATTTGTTCATAAGTGACCATTAGATTAGCCATCACCTATTCACCCCCCCTCTAGGTGAACTCACATTACCGCTACCAAGAAACCTTATCTTGGTAATAGCAAGCATATAGAGGCCAATGTACAAGCCCTTGAGGCACTTAGAAGCACTTTAAGCAAAGAATATTTGTGTATAGTTTCTCATTGTAATTCCGCCTTTGCAGTGTCGAACACCTTGATCTCTCCAAAGCTTCAAACGTCAAACATTATGAAGGAGAAATCTAGTGGAGGAGAATCCGAACAACATTGTACATGGTCCAAGGGAATGACTCTTTTGAGGTACACTCAGAAACTCAACTAGATGATAGTGCTAGTTCTTCCGGTGATGATCAGATTGATGCCGATGCTTTAAATGAAGAACTATCTATTATTTGTGAAAAACTATTAGAAAAATACCAACTCTTGAAAAAGAAAAGTTTTGCATTAAAAAAAGAAAATAAAAATTATCTTCTAAACTTGATGTTGTTTTGCAAGAGAGGGATGAGATTTCAAATGAAAGGGACTCTTTAAAATCCCAACTTGAACTTGCCCTAAAAGAAAATGAAATTTTGAAAAATGAAAATGATTGTGGAAATATTTTGAAGAAAAATGAAGTTCTATCTTCAAAACTTGATTTTGTGTTAAAAGAAATGAATCTTTGAAAAATAAAATTATTTCTATTTCAAAGGAATCGGATTTGGTTTCCAAGAAAATATTTCTTTGAAAAATGATTTAGATACTCATGTTTGCCATGCTAGTGTAGCTTCACCATTTAGTGTACCTATTGCATGCTCCACCTCTTATTCTATTATTTAAAATGATATAACCATGTTAAAGAAGAGTGCTGATTGTTTGGGCTCCACTTTGAGCCATTGTGTCATGAACCACACACGGTTGGAATCCATGTTTCACAAGAAACATGCTCCACATATGCATGCACACAAACTACGACATACACATGCTTGTCATATTCACACACATGACACTAGGTATGCTCATGTGTACACTTGTACACATTATGGACGTAAGGGCCACCTTGCAAAATTTTGCTTTGATAGAATTAATGATTAAAATTTTACAAATAGATTTGTTTGGGATAGGAAAGGAGCTAACCCCCATGGACCCAATAAAATATAGGTACCAAAATTCACTCCTATTTTATTTAATGTAGGTGCTATGGCGCGAGAAGTGTTGGTGCCTTGAGGTGAATGCGTTTCGAGCTAAACGGTGATAATTTTGAATGCATCACTTTCAAGGGGAGTTTGGTAGGAGGACCACCATGGTTTGGAGATATAGAGATGAGCCCTCTTAGTTTTGGTAACTATCTCTTACCCCCATTTAGTTTACATGCTTGCATATTATTGATTTTAGCATGTTTTGGTGTTTTATGTTCATTATGTTAAATGCCATGTTAATTAGACTTGAAATATACATGATTAGTATTTGAGATACGCCCATATTTATATCGACTATTACTTTTATGTTCTCACTTTAATTTAACTATTGTGTATATCCTTGTTCTAAGACATGTGCATTCATATAATGATCATATTGGTTTATATTTTGTTTTATACTTCATGTTTTGATTACATGTTTAAATGTAACCTTCATTAAAACTAGTGTATATACTTGTACAACTAATGAGCTACAATTGATTCTTATATGTTTATGCTTAAATGCTCATTTGTACCCATTATTTGTACTAGTATAACCTAGTTTTGATGATTAGTGCATTTCAACTTGTATTCCCCCTTTTGTACATGTTTTCATGTAAATGTATTTAGTTTCATGTATATGTTAATTTTGTTTAAAACTTTAGATATACATGTATACCCTTGAGTCATTTGCTTTTCATGCAAATTTTTATTACGGACTCATTTGTGTTTAGAGATGTGTATGTATACCTTTAGATTTAGACAAAACATACATATGCCTTGAAGTTGAAATTATTTTGGTGAAAATTAAAGTTTCAAGTTTTTAATGTTTATAAAGGAGTTTCATATTAAGCTTAATTGGCTATTCTCATGATTTTGTGATTACATGTTTATTACACTCACATTATTATTATTTACTCATGATTTTTGTTTTCATGAGCTTTATATATACTTTATAGATTCTGAGTGTCGATGATCGTGTGACTTACATATTTTTCATGGAATATATTCATGTTTTATTCCTTACTTGAAGGATTTCGTACTAATTTTCAAGATTATCATAAAACTAGTTGCGTATTTCTTCATTTTGGAAGTGTTTTTCAATTATGCTAAAATTATTTTCAAACTTATTTTTGAAAACCCCTTCCATCAAAGGGCGAACGGATGGGCGATCATGCCTTGTGAGCCTAATTGAAAATCTTTTTAACATGTGCATGAACGGGAAGGTATTATGAGTTATACACTTGATCCTCATTGTATTTTCATTTGGTATCTCAATTGATATTTTCATATTTGTATATTCATATTTTGTTTTTCTATATATGTATGCTTCAAACTTCAAATAGTATCAAATTCTGATTGGTATCTACTTTTTCATACATATATATTTGATTTGATTGTGCTTAATATATATCTTTACATCTTAAAGCACAAATTATGTTTATGCTAAGTTTGCTATACTCCTAAATGTCAATTATTTTTCAATTGGTATCCTATACAAGCTTATGCATTGTCTTTATTGGAATTTCATAAAGGGAGAGAAAATTCATGTTTTATCTTTCAAATTGGTATCTTTCAATAGATTTCATTTTCAATTGATATCTTACTCCCACTCTTTATGTTGAAAAATACTTTATTTTGGTACATGCTAACATTTTCAATATTGGTATCATATTTCATTTTACATTGGTATCTATATTGATATGAGTTATGCTTACCTAAATCAATTTAGTTTTTACTTTCAATTGGTATCAAAAACTTACAAGATATTTTTTTTGGTATCAAGTTACTTTGAAATTAATTGTTACTTTCAATGGTATCAAGATTTCCTATATATATATATTTCAATTATATATATATATATATATATATATATATTTATATATATATATATATATATTTCAATTGGTATCTAAAATATACAATGTGTCATTTTCTATTGGTATCAAAATTTACAAGATTTTTTTTAATTTGGTATCAAGATATTTTCACATTGGTATTTTTTAGTATCTTAAAATTTTTTGTTTACTTTCAATTGGTATCAAAATTTTTGTTTACTTTCAATTGATATCTTCAAAATATTTTGTTTATTTTCAATTGGTATCATAATGTTTTGATTTGTATTGCTTTTATGCAAGGAAAACTTAACATCTTCTCTATATTAGATTCATATTGAGTGTACTTGTATTGAGGAGCTTGACATCTCTTCGTTATGTGATATACGTGTGTAGTAGGAGCTTCACATTCCTTTTATACATTGCATATTATGCTTTATGTGGTTAGGGTTTAGTCATCTCTTTTTATATAAATGCATGTATGCATGGAGTGTTAACTTAACGTCTCTCCTCTTCATGAATATATATCGCATATATATCTTTATTATTTGATTTGTTTTCACCTCTTTGTTGATGATTGACAAAAAGGGGGAGAGAAATTCGGAGATTTTTTTTTTGAGTTTATATGCATGTTTACTTACATTTGATATCATATATGCATGTGTATTTTTACAATTGGTATCGAGCATATATGTTTTCGTTTATGCAAAAGGGGAGAAGTATTCTTCACTTATGCATGTTTATGTTGAGTATTTATTGCATATCTTTATGGTTATTGCTATGCATGAGTTAAGGAGAGCTTCTATGAAGCTTAAATTTAATCCATGCATATATAACTCCATGAGTTTTGTCATCATCAAAATGGGGGAGATTGTTGGCCCAGAGGCCATTCACTCTAGTTTTGATGATGATTAACTCATGTAGTTATAGTTTACTAATAATTTTATGATATTTAATTTTAGATATTTGATCAAGATATTAGCAGATGATTAGCTTCAACAAAGGTGTTTTGGAGCTATCATATGTTGATTCGAGAGCTCGCGCGTCAAGATCGCATCCAGTACTCGATTAGAGTCAAGCTCGTTGGATCGTGTTTGAATTGAGTCTCTTGGAGAAGGAGTTCTACAAGAAGACCTTGGTATTGTGTTTAGTTTAGTATGTTTAGATCATTGTAAAGATTAGATAGTGTTGATATGCTCAAGTTCACATACACACACAAGTTTAAAGTTTATTTGGTTTTGATTTTCGGTTTAATCGATATTGGATTTTATGTGAAAAACATAGATATAAATCTTTATATGTATATTAGATTTTATCCATATACAATATGCTTCAAAGTTGTTTCAATATCATATTTTTGTATTTACATGAGTTTTGGAGAAAATGGATTTCCATTTCAAAAATCTAAGTTTGGAAAATACTGATTTTGGTTTAAGGCAAAATTTTTATAACACAAAAATAGTCAAATTGTTTATAATATGTGTTGAATTTTAGTCACACATATATGTATTTCAAAGATAATAAAAGAACTTATTTTGTGAAATTTATGTGATTTTATAGGATTTATTTGAAATTAAAAAGACAAGTTTTTTCTATCCTATAAATCCCAGCCCAGACACACTGGCGGTCGACTGGCCGGTCGACCGGACCAGTGGTCGGTCGACCGGCACTGTCGACCGATGTGCACGGGACGTGCACAAAGGCCAACCCACTTGGCCGGTCGATCGCGCGGTTAACCGACTGAGAGCACTTAATTCTCGGGTAGGGGCCGGTTGACAGGGTGGTTGACCATTGGCTAGGCACGGTCGATCGGGCGGTCGACCGCAGGCACAACGGTCAGAAAATTGACCGTTGGCCGGTCGACCGGAAGGGCAAAATTGCCCTTTCCTGCTGCCAACGGGCAGATTTGTTTGTGGGCCACTTCTTTGGGCTGTTTTAGCTAAGATTTTCAAGAGCAAAAATTTCTATTCTTCAAGTGTTTTTCAGCAAGAGTTTTTAGGGTTTAAAAGTTTTATGTATATTTGTTTTTAACGTGTTGGAATTTCAAAGAAAATAGAGTCTTTTGGGAATTGGTTTTTGATCTAAATTTCAATATCTATTTGGGAATTTTCCTAAGTGATTTTCTTTGTTCAAAACACTTTAATTTCTCACACTTGAGCTACCTATCTATCCTATCTATTAGGATCTATTTTTTGAGAAAATTGGTTTGTGGTTGTTGATACCGCCAAGTGTTGTAAACCCTCCTTACTTTGTGATATTCCTCTAGTGAAAAGTGATTGTGTTGTTATCCCTCTAGTGAGAGGTGATTGTGGAGGTTGTGTTGGTATCCCTCTTAGCGAAGAGGCGATTATTGGAGTTGTGGCTTTGAGCCTTATCCCTCTTATGTGAGGTTGATAACTGTTTGACTAAGTGCCCATCCCTCTAAGTGTAGAGGTGATTTGTGTTGTGCCTTGCCTCTTGTGTAAAGGTTGTATTGTTGGAGAGAGGAGTTGTGTACTCCCAATTTGTATTGCCCAAATTCTCAGTGGAGGTTCCCTGTGTGGGAAGTCCTGTGTAGACGCTATAGTGAAAATCCTTCTGTGTGAAGGCGGGGACGTAGAGCAGTGGCTCGAACCTCAAAACATATCTTTATGTTTGCGTTGATCCACTATCTCTAAACTCTCTCTTATTTTGTAAATTGCATTATATTGTTCATATCATATATACTTAGGTTTTTTTGTGTGCCATACTTGTGTTAAACCAAGAGAGCTTCATATAGAGCCTCAACTCTTATTTATAGGAATCAAGAGGAGTTAGTCTAGAGCCCTTCATCGGGAATTCGACTACACTCTTTGGTTACACTAAGAGTGCTGCAATAAGTTTTTAAATTCTGCATTATTTGTCATTCGGTTAGCCATACGCCTATTCACTCTCCCTCTAGATGTACTTTCACATATGAATTCATATTTTGTGTTCTAACTATTGTTTAACTACTATGTATATACTAGTTCTAAAACACGTACATTTAGCCTAATGATCATGTTTGTTATATGCTCATATGGTAATTACTTGTTTAGATGTAATTTTTGTTAAAACTTGCGTCTATACTTGTACAAGTAGTGAACTACACTTGATTATTATGTGTTTATATCTCATTATTCATTTGTACTCATTACATGTATATGTATAACCTAGTTTTGATGATTCTTTCATTTATACTTATTTTTCCTATTTTTATATATGTTTATGTTCATGTATATGTTACTTTTATCTAAAACTAATAGATATATATATATATCCCTGAGTCACTCGCCTTCATGTAAAATTCTATTATGGACTCGTTTATATTTGGGATATATATGTATACTTTTAATTTTGACAAAACATACATATACCTTGAAGTTTGTTTAGTTTTGATGAAAAATAAATTTTAAAATTTTCATATGTTTTGATGATTTGAGCTTTATTGTCTTATCTTCATGAAGGTTTACTCACATGATTCTTTTACACTCACATTTATTTTGTTTACTCATGACTTTGTTTTCATGAGATCATTTTTTAGTCTTATAGATTTTGAGTGTCAATTATTGTGTATTTAGCATGTTATCATAAGATATATTTATATTTTTATTCCTGGCTTGAAGGATTTTGTGCTAGTTTTAAAATTATCTTAAAACTAGTTTCGTTATTCTTCAATTTGTAGTGATTTTTACTTATGTTAATATTTTCAAATCTTATTTTTGAAAATCCCTACCAATCTAAGGACGGTTAGATCGGCGACCAGGCCTTGTATGTCTTAATGACTATCTTTTATCATGTGCATGAAAGGGTGGTAGTTATGAGTTATACACATAATCTATATAGAATTATATTTTTGTATACTCATATGTGTTTTCTATATATGTATGCATTAAATTTCAAGTGGTATTTTTCATTTTCATACATACATATATATGATTTAGATTGTGCTTATTTTACAATCCCATATATTTTATTTAAGCACAAAAGGATTATGCTAAGCTTGACTTAATTTAAAATATTAATTGGTATCTTTACATGCTTATGCATTGATTTCAATTGATATTTCTTTAGTATCAAGATGTACTTCATGTTTCTCCTTCAATTAGTATCAAAATCTACTATTAATATCTTAAAAATTTTGTTTATCTATAAGTGGTACCAATATTTATTTTGTCAACTAGAGTTTGATTTCACTGGTATCATAATTTGTTTTGTTGACTACAAATAGTTTCAAAATTTTTTTTAAAGTGATATCAAAATTTTCTTTCAGAATTTGTTAATACGTATTGCCTATATGCAAGGGGAGCTTAGCATCTCTTCTATATAGATTCATGTTGAATGTATTTCACATATCGTAGAGCTTGACCTCTCTTCCTTATGTGCTACACGTGTGTAGGGGGAGCTTAACATCTCCGCTTATACATTGTATATTATACTTTATATGGTTAAGGTCTACTCATTCCTTCTTCATGTAATGCATGTGTGCAGGGGGAGCTAACGTAACGTCTCTCCTTTTCATAAGTGTATATCACATATATATCTTTCTTGTTTGTTTGTCTTTACCCCTTTGTTGATGAATGATAAAAAAAGGGAGAACAATTTAGATAGTTTATATATGCATGCTTAATATTTGTTGTTTATGCATATATATTTGTGTTTGTTTATGCACTTTATTGAATATCCTTATTGTTTATTACTGTGCATGAGTTAAGGGGAGCTTTTATGAGGCTTAACTTTAATACATGCATATATAACTCTATGAGTTCTGTCATCATCAAAAAGGGAGAGATTGTTGGCCCAAAAGCCCATCGCTCTAATTTTGATGATGATTAACTCATGTAGTTATAGTACTAATGATCTTGTGCTAATTAAGTTTTAGATATTTGATCAAGATCTTAGTCGGTGTTTAGTTTCAACGAAAGATTCGAAGTCAAGTTTTTGAAGCTAGCACGTGATGATTCAAGAGCTCGCGCATCATGATCGCATCAAGTACTGAAGAGGAGTCTAGCTTGTTGAATCGATGTTTAGACCAAATCAAGAAGAAGAAGATTTTCAAGACTTGAGTCTAGTATTTGTAAGTGTTAAGATTTTATTTTTAGATAAAATGTAAAAGATGGATTAGTTATGGATTGCTCAAGCTCATATACACACCAAAATATATATGTGTTTTCTTTTTTTAAGAATATTTTTATTTTAAAAAATAACGTTTTAATTTTGAGCTTTAAAGTATACATCATATGTTTCATGATTAGATTTCATCAAAATAAGTTTATATAATTTATATATGTTTTGGATTTCATCCATACACACTGATGGTTTAAATGTTTATAAAATCTTATTTGATGTTTCTATATCATGTGTTTGAGTTCTGTTTAAATCAAAACTTTATTTATAGCTTAATTGTCAAAAACATAGATATTTATTTTACATGTGTATTGGATCATATCCATACACACTATGCTTCAAATGAAGTTTTAGTATCTTGTTTTTGTATTTGAACTAGTTTTGAAAAAAATCTGGTTTTCATTTCAAAGTTGATTTTGGAAAGTACGAGTTTTGGTTTAAAGCTTTAATTTCTATATCACACAAATGGCTCAATTTTTTATCACATATATTTCAAGTTATTTTAATGAACTTATTTTTGTAGATTTTATGTAATTTTATGGGATTTTATAGGATATTATAAAACTAAATTTTAATCCCTTAAAACCCCAGACCTGGACCGAGCGGCCGACCGATTGCACACAGAAACGGTCACAAGCCCTGGCTTGAGGACCGGTCAACCGAGCGGTTGACCAATTCTGAGAGTTTACTCTTGATCTAGCCCCGGTCGACCGAGTGGTTGACCGGCTGGAGAGCTTTGCTCTCTGGTTCTTGCCTCGGTCGACCGATCAGTCGACCAACAGGTCAGGACCTGGGTGCGGATGACTGGGCGGTCGACCGATAACCCTAACAGTCATAAATATGATTGTTGGCCGGTCGACCGGACGTTCGACCGACAGGCCAATCTGGCCCTAACAGCTAATTTTTGACAGCTTATATAAATTGGGGCTTTGGGCCAGTTTTGGTTAAGATTTTTGGGAGAGTTTTCTAGAGCTATTTTCTTATCTTTCACAGAAGTTTTTCAACAAGTTTTTAGAGATTTTATTTCCAAATCAAAAAGAGTTTTTCAAGAGTGAATCTCTTGATTTTATCAAAAAGCTTTCTTGAGTTTTTTACCTTCAAATCTACCCAAGTATTTCTCACACAAGCTTGAGCTTTTCATAGTCTTATTTATCGTATAGAAGCTTTGTTTGTGAGAGTGTTTGTTGGTGATCAAAGAGAAGAGATCACCAAGTGTTCCACCTTGTATTGGAGAGTTTTATAAAGGTGCGGCCTCGGCGAACTTGTGAGTTCATATTATGTTGTTCTTGCGGGAACAAGTGAGAGACTTGTGAGTCCAAGAGTTCTAGTGTGAACTCATTGTAGGTGTTGCGGTACCGAGTGATCTTGCGGAATCATTATAGTGAAAATCCTTCATAGTGTTAAAGGCGGGGATATAGAGCAAGTGTGCTCGAACCTAGAAACAATTCTCCCATGTTTGCGATTGCTCATCTCTCTCTCACTTGTATTTATATATCTTGCATACTTATATTGTTTATATCTTTATAAGCTTGATATATCTTGCATTTAATTGATATATGATTGGGATTATTTGATCACACTTGTATTCAATTAAGAGAGTCATAGTGGCACCTCAACTCTTAATCTAAAGGAACCTTGAGGAGATAGTCCAGAGCCCTTCACTTGAAATTCAGCTACACTCTTGTGTTATACATTTGTGTGTTTGTGTAATAGTTTTTAGTTTGCATAATTAATTTTAATTCCACATTAGTTGGCATTAGATTAGCTTGTCACCTATTCACCCCCTCTAGGTGACTTTCATGTAAGCCATGTCATTTTGTTGCTCTCTCCGCATGGCTTCCTCGCTGGCAAGAATCCTCTCAGAGGAAGAAGAGATCTGTAGTGAGAGATCACTCAACTGGGTCATCATATCTGCATATGGATCAACAGCTGAAGAAGAGAAACAAAGGATAAAATGTTGGAGTGGGGGTAAGGAAGGATGGGAAGGAGCCTGAACATGAGCACCAACAAGCATTCTCTTCAAGAGGATGATGTTTGTTGGAACTTATTTTAATGATAATAAATGTAATTTGTACTATTTTTGTATATTTTTTAGATATTTGTTAAAAGCCTTGATCACACACAAAATAGTCATATTAGTAGACTTGACCTTTCTTATTAGTAGACTTGACCCTTCCTATTATTAGACTTGACCCTTCCTATTAGTAGACTAATAGGATTGTTAGTCGACTTATTAACTTTATTAGTTGACTTATACATGTTGTAGTCGACTAATAGTTCTCTTATGGTCGACTAATAGCAGTTTCCAGAGACTTGCATATCTATATCAGTCTTGATGTAGTCGACTTGCTTTCTTTATTAGTTGACTAACCCAGTCAAATATGCCTATACTAGTTAACTAACCCCAATCCCAAGTTGACTTATAACAGTTTGTAACTGTTGTACAGTTATTGAATTCTATTTTATCCAACATTTTAATATTCAAATTTGGGCTGATAACTATCCTAACTGACCATAGATTTCACCTATAAATAGGGATGTTGTTCTAGGCTAAATCACCAATTCACATCATTTTTTGCCCAAAAACTCTGTTCAAAAATTTGTTTTCTGAAAAACTATTTTCACTTTCTATTCTTCACACAAATTCTAATCCTTTAGTGAAGAATTCTGAGAGTCCACCTATAAGAGACCTTGTTCACGATCATATACAGTCTCAAGGCTTATAGGATTGACTGTAATTACTTATAGAGAAAGATTGTACAAGAGTGTCTTTTGGTTGAAGAGAAGTTATACAAGGTGTTGTTGTCTTCTTGGTGTAAGATGAGTTGTATGAATTTGGCAAAGGGGATTTGTCTAGTGGTGTACAAGGTGTTGATTTTGGGTATACAAAATCAAAGGTTAAAGAAAAATCTCAAGCGGGTAGCTTGGGGACTGGATGTAGGTCAAGAGGATCGAACCAGGATAAATTACTTGTGTTTGCGTTTGATTTACTTTTTGTGATTTAATTTCCTTTTGTGCAAGTTTATATTTAACGATAATCATCCTTTATTCTAGTGTTGTGTTGACATAATATTTTAGATCTTACAATTGGTATCAGAGCCCTTACCCTCATCCCCAATCAACACCCCACAAAGATGGCAACAGAGTTTCTTTCATCACAATTCTGAGAAGGACATTCTACACAACGTCCACAACTATTTGATGGATCCAACTACAACTATTGAAAGTGTAGAATGAAGATCTACTTGCAATCGGTTAACTACGAACTATGAAACATAGTAGAAGTAATGCATACCAAGCCAACCACAAATTACAGTGCATGGAGTGAAGAACAAAATAAGTCTGCAAATCTTGATGCCAAAGCAATGAACGCGCTTTTCTGTGCATTGAGCAAAGAAGAATTCAATCGCGTGTCAATGGCCAGATCTGCAAATCAAATGTGGCAGATTCTATAGGTAACCCATGAAGGCACAAATAAGGTTAAAGAATCTAAAATTTCTAATCTTGTCCATAGGTTTGAACTCTTCAATATGAAGGAGAATGAAACCATCTCAGAAATAGTTACAAGATTCACCGACATTACAAATTCCTTAGTAGCCCTTCGAATCAAGTCGAAAAAGTGAGAAAAGTTCTTCGTGTACACACACCAGATTAGGAGAAGAAGACTACTACAATTGAAGAAGTAAATGATCTCTCAACTATGTCATTAGAAAACCTTATTGGTAATTTAATGGTATATGAAGTATAACTTGAAGACAGGAAGAATGATGACCTTCAATTTCAATCAATGAAGAAAGTACTTGCCTTCCATACATCCTCAGACATGTACAATTTAGATGATGATGAAGAGGAGATGGTAATGCTCTCAAGAAAATTCAGAAAGTTCTTGAAGTAAAGTAAGTTTAATCCTATATGTTTTAATTGTAATAAAACAGGTCATATGAAGAAGGATTGCCCATTGTCAAAAACAAAGAAAAATTCGAGAGCAAAAAGTTCAAAAAGAAGAAAGATTATCAAGCATCTGGGAGAATAGTGATTCATCTTCCTTTGACGAAGAGGAAACAAGTGAACATGCCAGCATATGCTTTATGGCTCAAGAAGAAGATGAGGTACAATATACTAAACTCTTAGATGTATTTCATGAGTTATATAATGATCTTAAGAATGAAAAAATGAAAAATAAAATTTTATCAAAGGAAAATGAAAGACTTCACAAAGAAAATGAACTTCATGTTTCTAAGTTGTCTTTCTTAAATTCTCAAAAAGATGATTTTGAAAAAGTTATATTATCTTTAAAAAAAGATAATGAGATTTTTTGAAAGAAAATATTTTCCTAAAAAAAGAAACTATATCTTTAAATGAAATAATTTCTATTTTAGATAAAGACATAACAAGTTTCAAAGATAAATATGAAGAAATTTTGAATAAAGTGACAAAGTTTAATAAAAGAAAAGAAAATTTAAATGATATATTATCATATCAAAAGATTTCATATAATCATTTTGGACTTAGATTTTCAAAAGATAAACATATTAGTCTTGGTTGTTTAAAAAATAATATTGAATGAACTACACATGTCTACAAAAAGAATAATGATAATAATTTGTTAAGAAGACCATGAAATCAAAGTAAAAATATATTTGGATTCCTAAAAATCTAAATAATATGGACAAAAATGCTTATACTACATCATATGTATATGATATATGTAATTCATGCAATTATGTTTATACTAATAGATGGAAACCAAATTCAATTTGGGCTTGAAATTCTAAAGGTTAATATTTTGATCATGTTATGATTGGTACTATTAACAATATTTTATCTTATAGGTACCACACAAAGAAAAGAGAATATCTGATGATATAAGTTATTTCTAATATTTAAAAATATATCATATGTATGCTATGATGCAGGGGGAGAACACTTGTTATATATGTTTGTTATAACCTATTTTCTGCAGGGGAAGTTTCTCTATAGGGGGCTTGTGCATACACACATTGTCATCATCAAAAAGGGGGAGATTGTTGGAACTTATTTTGATGATAACAAATGTCATTTGTACTATTTTTGTGTATTTTTCAGATATTTGTTAAAAGCCTTGATACACACAAAATAGTCCTATTAGTAGACTTGACCCTTGCTATTAGGAGACTTGACCTTTCCTATTAATGGACTTGACCCTTGCTATTGTAGACTTGACCCTTCCTATTAGTAGACTAATAGGATTGTTAGTCGACTTATCAACTTTATTAGTCGACTTATACATGTTGTAGTCGACTAATAGTTCTCTGATGGTCAACTAATAGCAGTTTTCAGAGACTTACATATCTGTATCAGTCTTAATGTAGTCGACTTGCTTTCTTTATTAGTCGACTAACCTAGTCAAATATGTCTATACTAGTCGACTAACCCCAATCCCTAGTCGACTTATAGCAGTTTGTAACTGTTGTACAGATATTGAATTCTGGTGCTTTATCCAATGTTTTAATATTTAAATTTGTCCTGATAACTACCTTAACTGACCATAGATTTCACCTATAAATAGGGACGTTGTCCTAGGCTAAATTACTAATTCACATTAATAGTTTTTCTGCCCAAAAACTTTGTTAAAAAAACTATTTTTCAGAAAACTATTTCCACTTCTATTCTTCACACAAATTCCAATCCTTTAGTGAAGAATTCTGAGAGTCCACCTATAAGAGACCTTGTTCACGATCAAATACAGTCTCAAGCCTTATAGAATTGATTGTAATTACTCAAAGAGAAAGATTATACAAAAGCGTCTTCGGGTTGAAGAGAAGTTGTACAATGTATTGTTGTCTTCTTGGTGTAAGAAGAGTTGTACGGATTTGACAAAGAGAATTAATCAAGTAGTGTACAAGGTGTTGATTTTGGGTGTACAAAATTAAAGGTTAAAGGAAAATCTCAAGCGTGTGCTTGGGGACTGGATGTAGGTCAAGAGGACCGAATCAGAATAAATCACTCGTGTTGTGTTTATATTTCCTTTTGTGATTTAATTTCCTTTTGTGCAAGTTTATATTTAACGCTAATCATCCTTTATTCTAGTGTTGTGTTTATATAATATTTTAGATCCTACAATGTTGATATCAATGGAAGGGTTTACGACTCTCTCATCAGATAAGTTGATTTTGAAGTATTTAAAGAGTCGGGTGAGGATCATCCCATAAGGAAGATTCCTAGTGGGCATCAACAAATGCTCAGATAATATGTTGTCAATGATAAGATGAGGAATATTAATCCTAATGCCTTTCAAAAGACAATAAATGAGTAAGGGAGCACAACCTCGAGCATGACTATATTCTCCTGATTTAGGTAGGAGATTATAGAAGACTATCTTAGCTAGGACCTGAGCGCAAAGCGTGTAGCGCTTCACTTCATTTCTTACTAAAACAGGGTTATCTTCATCATACAAAAGATGAGATGCAGTGAGAGCACTCTCACCGTCATGATACTCAAAGTCATTAAGATTAGAAAAGAAGATTTCTACACCATCATAAGATAGTCTAAAAATTCTTGCAAAGTGTTAAAGGAAAATATTGATGTCTATATCCTTGATGCGAGACTTGATATGATTGTTAACTAATGATAGATTGGACTAGAAATACTGAACAAACTCAGGATAAACTTGTTCCTTAATGGTGACAAAGTGTTCTAGGGAACTAGTTTTGAGGGTGATTAGATCCAGGTGATCAAAATTGGATAAAATAACACATCGCTCTAAGATGACATGTTTATTACAAATACTCGAGTATTTATACATGGCATTTTCAGAAACAAAGACATTTTTGGGTTTAGAAGAGGACTCAGGTTGTTTGGATTTTTTAGAAGACATAGTGGATGGACTAGTCATAGAAATAAAGGTGGCAGAGTTTAGTAGCAAGAATTAATACTAATCCACAAAAAAAAAATGATGAAATAGATACACAAAGAGAGGAAAAAGATATACCTAAAAATTTTCTAAAAGTTTCCTCTCAAAAAGGGTCAAAGAGGTGCTAGAGTTGAGATCTAGAGAGATTTTGAAGAAATTTTGAGGGATTTTGGTGTATGGGTGAAAGGGAAACGTTGGGTATGGAGAGAGGAGTCGGCAGATGTAGAGGGAGAGAAGAAAATAGGAACCTAGGGTTTCTGAATTCAATAACTTTATATATGCAGATTCGACCGGCGATCGACCGCACAATCTGTTGGAACTTGATTCTGATGATACATTTATGAAGCCATTTCATTGGAGCTCTATCTCACAAGCTTATACAGCGTTTTACATGCTCAAGACTTTCCAAGGATAATGGTTATGGATGTGTATTGTAATATTTATTAGAATGTTAAAAGCCTTGGAACACACACACATCATAAGTCTATTAGTCGACTTATACTCTTGATTAGTCGACTTATACATCCTATAGTCGACTTGATATTTTATGAAGTCGACTAACCTCTGTCCTGAAAAGTTATCAACTCTCCGTTTCTTGACAGTTAACATTGTTAGTCAACTTATCAACTTTATTAGTCGACTAATACCTATTGTAGTCGACTAATATATTATGCTGGTCGATTGATTTCAGTTTTTAGAAACATGTCTCTTGTATCAGCCATACCCTTGTCGACTTGCCCCCTTTATAAGTCGACTACTATAGGCAGAAATCATTACCCTAGTCAACTAACCCTCATAACCAAGTCGACTAATGGCAATTTCTGACTGTTTGACAGTTGCTGATTTTCGGTGTTTTATCTAACGTTTCAAAATTCAAATTCAAGTTAATAACTTCCTAACTGACTATAGATTTTACCTATAAATAGAGATGTTATCCTAGGCTAAATACACTAATTCATATCATTAGTTTTCTGCCCAAAAACTCTGTTCAAAATTCTATTTGTTAGAAAACAGTTTCTACTTTCTATTCTTCACTCAAATTCCAATCCTTTAGTGAAGATATCTGAGAGTCCACCTATAAGAGTCCTTGTTCACGATCACATACAGATTCAAGGCTTATAGGATTGATTGTAATCACTCAAAGAGAAAGTGTTGTACAAGAGCCTCTTCGGGTTGAAGAGAAGTAATGCAAGGTGTTGCTGTCTTCTTGGTTGTAAGAAGAGTTGTATATATTTGGTAAAGGAGATTTGTCAAGAGGTATACAAGGTGTTAATTTTGGGGGTACAAAATCAAATGTTAAAGGAAAATCTCAAGGGGATGGTTTGGGGACTGAATGTAGGTCAAGAGGATCGGACCAGGATAAATCACTTGTGTTTGCGTTTGATTTACTTTCTGTGATTTAATTTCCTTTTATGCAAGTTTTTATTTAACACTAACATCTTTGTTTGAGTGCTGACGTAATTTTTAGATCCTACAATTAGTATCAGAGCCCGACCCGCCATACTCTATTAGAGCAAAAAGTTCAAAAAGAAGAAAGATTATTAAGCATCATGGGAGAATAGTGATTCCTCTTTCTCTGACGAAGAAGAAGCCACCGAACATGCCAACATTTGTTTCATGGCTCAAGAAGAAGATGAGGTATAATATACTGAACTCTTAAATATATTTCGTGAATTATACAATGATCTTAAGAATGAAAAGATAAAGAATAAAGTTTTGTCAAAGGAAAATGAAAAACTTATCAAAGAAAATTCATGTTATGTTTCTCAATTTTTTTCTATAAATTCTCAACAAGCTGATTTTGAAAAAGTTATATCATCATTGAAAAAGGATAATGATAATTTTATAAAAGAAAATATAATGCTTAAAAAAGAAACTATATCTTTAAATGAAAGAATTTCTGTTTTAGATAAAGCATATCAAGTTTGAAAATGAAATATGAAGAGATTTTGAAAAATGTGCCTAAATTTAATCAAGGAAAAGAAAAGTTAAATGATTTATTATCATATCAAAAGATGTCACATAATCATTATGGTCTTGAATTCTTAAATCAGAGTGGAAAATCTATACATGTTAGTAAAAAGAATCATAATCCATATAATTTTTTTGTGAAAAGAAATACTGATATTATTTCAAAAAGAATTAAGAGCAATTACATATGGATTCCTAAAAACTTAAGCATTTTTGATAATAATACTTATATTGCATCATACATACATTCTATATGTAATTCATGCAATTATGTGTATACTAATAGATGGAAACTAAATTCAAATTGGGTTTGAATTCCTAAAGGTTAAATCTTTGATCTTATAATGATTGGTACCATTCTAATGATTATCTTTCAGGTACCATATAAAAAGTTTGATAAGAAAAATATTTCAAACATTTATCATATATATATATTATGATATATTTGTTGTAGAGGGAGAACACATATTTTTCGATATCTGTTATAACCTGTTCTATGCAGGGAGAGAACATATAACACAATCTCTGTAGGGGAGTTTTCATGCACACAAATTGTCATCGTCAAAAAGGGGGAGAATGTTAGAATTTGATTCTGATGATACATTTGTGAAGCCATTTCATTGGAGCTCTATCTCACAAGCTTATACAGCGTTCTACATGCTCAAGACTTCCCAAGGATAATGGCTATGAATGTGTATTGTAATATTTATTAGAATGTTAAAAGCCTTGGAACACACACATCATAAGTCTATTAGTCGACTTATACTCTTAATTTGTCGACTTATACATCCTATTATCGACTTGACATTTTATGTAGTGGACTAACCTCTGTCCTGAAAAGTTATCAACTCTCTGTTTCTTAACGGTTAACATTGTTAGTCGACTTATCAACTTTATTGGTCGACTAATACCTGTTGTAGTCGACTAATATATCTGCTGGTCGACTGATTTCAGCTGCCAGAAATATATCTCTTGTATCAGCCATACCCTAGTCAACTTACCAACTTTATAAGTCGACTACTATAGGCAGAAATCATTACCCTAGTTGACTAACCCTCTTAACCAAGTCGACTAATGGAAGTTTCTGACTGTTGGACAGTTTCTGATTTCTGGTGTTTTATCCAACGTTTCAAAATTCAAATTCAAGTTAATAACTTCCCTAACTGACTATAAATTTCACCTATAAATAAGGATGTTGTTCTAGGCTAAATACACCAATTTATATCAATAGTTTTCTGTTCAAAATTCTGTTAGTCAGAAAACTGTTTCTACTTTTATTCTTTCCTCAAATTCTAATCTTTTAGTGAAGATATCTGAGAGTCCACCTATAAGAGTCCTTGTTCACGATCACATACAGATTCAAGACTTATAGGATTGATTGTAACCACTCAAAGAGAAAGTATTGTACAAGAGCGTCTTAGAGTTGAAGAAAAGTTGTACAAGGTGTTGTTGTCTTCTTGGTTGTAAGAAGAGTTGTATACATTTGGCAAAGGGGATTTGTCAAATGGTATACAAGGTGTTGATTTTGGGTGTATAAAATCAAAGGTTAAAGAAAAATCTCAAGCGGGTGGCTTGGGAATTGGATGTAGGTCAAGAGGACCGAACCAAGATAAATCACTTGTGTTTGCATTTGATTTACTTTCTATGATTTAATTTCCTTTTATGCAAGTTTTTATTTAACGCTAATATCTTTATTTGAGTGTTGACGTAATTTTTGGATTCTACAATAAAATGTCAAGTTGACTATAGGATGTATAAGTCGACTAATCAAGAGTATAAGTCGACTAATAGACTTATAATGTGTGTGTGTGTTTCAAGGCTTTTAACATTCTAATAAATATTACAAGACACATTCATAGACATTATCTCAGGGAAGTCTTGAGCATGTAGAACGCTGTATAAGCTTGTGAGATAGAGCTCCAATGAAATGGCTTCACAAATGTATCATTAGAATCAAGTTCCAACACGGTCGACCGGCATGACCGAGAGTACTGTCTAACAGTCTCTCAAAGTGTCGGTCGACCACCCGGTCGACTGGCATGAGGATAAGCCTTATGACAGGCTTACTCGGTTGACCGCAAGGTCGAACGAAGCAATCCAGAAAGCTTGTTGACTCAATTGGTCGACCGCTCGGTTGACCAAGACGACTTCTCAAACAACATTAATTTTAGAAATAACAAGATTTTTATAAACTCTTTTGAAGGTAAATTTTTATTTTTTTTAGAATATGCTAAGAGTAGAGATAAACATCTAGTACTAATTCAAATATTAAGAAATTTAGATCATAGATATTTTGAAGAATTGGTTTGGTAAAAGTATTAAATAAAATTCATAAAACTCTTATATATATATATATATATATATATATATATATATATATATATATATATATATATATATATATATATATATAATTCATAAATTTGACCAATTAAATAAGAAATGATGCCAGAATCCCTTTACGTGCTATAAACTTCTGACTATCCTTCCCCTAAATTATGAGTTGAGGTGCACTTTGCTTTTCTTATTTGAAATTCTTAATAGTGAATTAAATACAAAATAAATATTTGTATTTAGAAAATTTAAAAAATTAGAAGGCATTTTGTTCAGCAAAATATAGTGTCCAAATATATTGCAAGTCAATCAAACAATAGTTCCTACAATTCATGTATAAATCTAGGGCATGTAGATAAACTAGAGCATGTAGGTACTAATCAAGAATATGTGTACAAAAGTGATCATACAAAAAGAGAGTAAAACATGTACATGCAATTCATGTAGATATTATACTAAGCAAATTAGCAATGTTAAGCTACAAACAATCCTAAGCATGCATGAGAAATTTTAAATTTAAAATTTTGGAGATGTTACCGGCATAAGCTAGAGTTTCACCAAATAAGTGGTGTTCTCCTACCTTGTCATTGATAGTGATGCATTTATATTGTAAATATTCTTGAGCTCCATTGCATTCACTGTCAAGGTATTGTTTCCTCCTACGTCTTGGAGGATGACATACCTGCATCAAGAAAGTTTGATGTGTTTTTTGGTGCTCATATCTTTTTGGGTCCAATAGGGTTAGTTTTTTCTCGAACCCAAACATTTTTGACCTTTAAATTTAGTTTAGAATAATAAAATTTGGCTATTACTTTTGCAGCCATAGTATGTACATTTTTACACTTTGCCATACATAAATGCATAAGTGTGATGTGCATTGTGATCATGCTTGATGTATGTAAATGAAATGTGTTTTCCTTGAGTTTTACCCTTTGAAAACATAGTATCCAATTTCTTAAAATTGAAAGCACACATTTTAATGTAGAATCTAAAGTACTCATTCTATCTTTCAATAATTGAAATTCATTTTTATCCGTACTTGTACTACGGCCTTTTCTTTTACAAAAGTGTTTATGTTTTTCAAAGTCTTTTTTACTCTTTTGAAACAACAAAGAAATATCTTCTTTTTCTTTTAAAACAAGTTCAAGTTTATTTTTCAAAACATCATTTTCTTTTCTTAATTTTTTGTTTTGATGATTTGAAAGCTCATACCTACTTTGAAGTTCTTCAAGAAAATGAGCTTGTTCATCCATAATGAGTTCATCATCATCTAAAAAGATTTCAAAATTTACCTTAGACTTTTCTCTCTGTTTTCCATGAAGCAAACGTTTGCGGTGTCAATTTCTTCATCATCAGATTTCATCTCCGATTCATCCCAAATGGCCTTCAAGACCACCTTCTTTTTGTGCAATTTCTTTGACGTGGTTGTTTGTAAGGATGAGCAATCCGCTATTAGATGTCCCGTCTTCTTACAATGATAGCAAGGATCCATCTCTTTTTCTTTTTTCAAACTTGCCTTGTGGTCTTCCTCTTCGATAATTACTTTGCGTCTCTTTCTTATAAAACAATCTACCCACTTTACGGTTAAGCATGGTGAAGTCTTCTTCACTTTCTTTGATGAGTCGTCTTGGTCTTCAATGAAAGGAGTTGCTTAGAAGGCTATTAATTTCTTCTTGGTGGGTTCTTTTTCTTCTCACACCTTCATTTCTAGTTCGTGAGTTTTGAGATACGCTATAAATCCAGAGAAGTCCATCTCCTCACATTCATTTAGTTCCTTGAGAGTAGTTTTCTTGACCTCCCAAGTTTTAGGAAGAGCTCTTATCATCTTTCTTACTTTTTGATCATTGTCAATAGAGTCACCTAAGGAAAACAAGCCGTTAGTGATTTTAGAAAAGTGAGTGAGCATTTCATCAATAGACTCATTATCAAGCATGTAAAAGTTCTCATGTTAAGAACAGAGCAAGTTAATCTTAGAGCGTTTAACTTGCGAGGTGCCCACATGAGTGATAAGTAAGTCATTTCAAACTTCATATGCTGACTTACAATTTATAACACGAGATAAATCATCATCATTTAATGCTTGTGTAAGTGCATATTGTGCTTTTACATTGGCCTCATAATCCTTTGTGATTGTCTCAGACCATGATTTCTCATCATTGTGAGGTTCTATAAATTTCTTAGTTATGATTTTTGCAACCCTAAATCCTAAAGACTTAAGGAAAAGGGTCATCTTCACTTTTTATATAAGAAAATTTAACTCATCAAGTTTGGGTAGGGACTTAATGCTAGAGAAGTCATGTGATGCCATGAAATCAAGCAATAATATGAACTAGATAACAAATGCAATAAATTTAGCCAACAAGAGGATCTCCCTAAGGTGGTTAAACCAAAATCTACGGTTTAGGCTCTGATATCAATTGTAAATCACCTAGAAGTAGCTAAATAGGTGACGGCTAAGGATAAATGGCAAATAATGCTGAATTAAAAACTAAGTCTAGCAATACAAAGAATTATCAATCGACAACTCAAATAGCAACTTGCACGATAGAGATTAGCAATAAAAGAAAAATAATTATAGCATGCAACTTAAAGAGAGAGTGAGGTAAAGAGATAAGGAAGAGAGAGATGAGCAATCGCAAATACGGGAGATTTATTTCGAGGGTCGAGTTACTGTAAATTACCTAGAGGGGGGTGAATAGGTATGGCTAATCTAATGGTCACTAAATGCGAAATTAAAAACTACTTACACTAAACACCAAGTTTAATACAAGAGTGTTGCCGAATTCCCCGTGAAGGACTCTGGACAAACTCCTCAAGATTCCTCTAAATAAGAGTTGAGGTGCCGCGTTGGCTCTCTTGGTTGAATACTAGTGTTAGCAAACAATCCCCAAGCATATATCAGTTAAGCACACAATATATCAAGCATGTAAAGATAAGACAAGTAATAGCATGCAAGATATAAACAAGTAAGGGAGAGAGAGAAAAAGCAATTGCAAACACGGGAGATTTGTTTCAAGGGTCGAGCACACTTGCTCTACATCCCCGCCTTCACACTTGAAGGATTTCCACTAGAATCGATCCCACCGGATCACTTGGTGCCGCAACACCTACAAGCTCTAGGACTCCCTAGTCCCGCACACACCGCAAGCTCACTAGCTCCCCGAGGCCGCACCTCAAACACCGAGTCCACACACGAACTCGAAACAACCGCGAACACACTCGTCCGCCTCCTCAAAGCAAATGAAGGAACTTTGGTGATCACAACTCTTGATCACCTAAAATCCTCTCATAACAAATCCCTATGAGTAGATATAGTAATGGATGGCTCAAGTGTTGTGTGAGAAAACAAGGAAAGAGATGGTGGAGGAAAACTCAAGAAAATCACTTTAAACACTCTTGATAAAAGCTCTCCTTTTGATTGGAAATATTTTCTCTCAAACTTGTGGATATAACCACTGAAATAATTAGGAAAAACTATCCCAAAACTCTTCTTAAAATCTTATGGAAAACAGCCCCCAAATGCTCCAATTTATAGAGCTAGAAAAACTAGCCGTTGGAAGCCAGATGGCCTGACGGTCGACCACCCGGTCGACCGCCAATGGTCAGATTTCTGACCGTTGGGGCAGCGGTCGACCGGCCCGGTCGACCGAGGCCTGGATACAGAGAGCAGTCTCTCTGCCCGGTCGACCGGGGCTTTCCAGAGAGCATAGCTCTCTGGACGGTCGACCGTCCCGGTCGACCGGCCCTCCAGCCAGACTGGCGTGCACGTCTGTGCACGTCGGTCGACCGACTTCATGCTTCAGTCGACCGTCCCGGTCGACTGGCTGAAGCCAAGTCAGGGATTTTAGGGAAAGAAAACTTGGTCATTTTGGCTCAATTAAAATCCCATAAAATCATGAAAAATCTACAAAAATAGTTTTACCAATATACTTTGATAAACAAACATGCATGCACAAAATCAAGGCATGTTACAAATAATTTGGACTATTTTTGTAACTTTGAAATATCGGCTCAAACCAAAAACTATATTTTCCAAAACTTGATATTTCCAAAACTTGTTTTCCAAATCTCTCCAAAATACAAAAACAAGATATTCTAAACTCATTTGAAGCATAGAGTGTATGGATATGATCCACTACACAAACATGGTGAAATATCTATGTTTTTGACATTAAGCTCTAAATACGGTTTTGGTTAAAACATGTAAACTAGAATACCAAAAACCAAACCGGTATTTTTCCTAAAAGAAAACTCTTTTGTATTTTTCTAAAATAAAAATTCTTTTATGAAAACTCATCTAATCAAGAGTGTGTGTGTATAAGATACTTGAGCAATCCACCAACTATTCTATCCTTTTACATTTTATCTAAAAAACAAAATCTTATAAAAACAAACCTAGACACAAGTCTTTATGAAGTCTTCACTTGAAGTCTTCTCATCTTCTTGACTTGGTCCAAACACGATCCAACGAGCTCGACTCTTCTTGAGTACTTGATATGGTCTTGATGCATAAGCTCTTGAATCAAACCGTGCTAGCTCCAAAACTTGACTTTAAATCCTTTGTTGAAGCTACACACTACTAAGATCTTGATCATGAATCTGTCACTAATTAAACACAAGATCATTAGTACTATAACTACATGAGTTGATCATCATCAAAACTAGAGTGATGGGCCTTTGGGCCAACAATCTCCCCCTTTTTGATGATGACAAAACTCATGAAGTTATACATGCATGGATTAAAGTAAAGCTTCAAAGAAGCTCCCCCTTAACTCATGCATCTCAATAAACAAATAAATATGGCAATGAAGCACATAAACTACCTAAACATGTATGCAAATATACGGAGATAAAACATGCATAAACAAGTATTAAACACATCAAATTCTTTTTCTTCTATTTGCAATACAAAACATATATGCATAAACATAAATCCTTTTCCCCCTTTATGAATAAAGCAAGGAAAACAAGCAAGGAAAACATGCATATATACCAAATACTTTTGTTGGCCCAAAGGCCCATCACTCTAATTTTAATAATGATCAACTCATGTAGTTATAGTACTAATGATCTTGTGTTTAATTAGTGACAGATTCATGATCAAGATCTTAGTAGGTATGTAGCTTCAACAAAGGATTTAAAGTCAAGTTTTGGAGCTAGCACGGTTTGATTCAAGAGCTTATGCATCAAGACCATATCAAGTACTCAAGAGGAGTCGAGCTCGTTGGATCATGTTTGGACCAAGTCAAGAAGATGAGAAGATTTCAAGTGAAGACTTCATGAAGACTTGTGTCTAGGTTTGTTTTTATAAGATTTTATTTTTAGATAAAATGTAAAAGGATAGAATAGTTGGTGGATTGCTCAAGTATCTTATACACACACACTCTTGATTAGATGAGTTTTCATAAAAGAATTTTTATTTTAGAAAAATACAAAAGAGTTTTCTTTTGAAAAAATACCGGTTTGGTTTTTGGTATTCTAGTTTATATGTTTTAACCAAAACCGTATTTAGAGCTTAATGTCAAAAACATAGATATTTCACCATGTTTGTGTAGTGGATCATATCCAAACACTCTATGCTTCAAATGAGTTTAGAATATCTTTTTTTGTATTTTGGAGAGATTTGGAAAACAAGTTTTGGAAATATCAAGTTTTGGAAAATAAAGTTTTTGGTTTGAGCCGATATTTCCAAGTTACAAAAATAGACCAAATTATTTGTAACATGCCTTGATTTTGTGCAAGCATGTTTGTTTATCAAAGTATATTGGTAAAACTATTTTTGTAGATTTTTCATGATTTTATGGGATTTTAATTTAGCTAAAATGACCAAGTTTTCTTTCCCTAAAATCCCTGACCTGGCTTCAGCCGGTCGACCGGGACGGTCGACCGAAGCATGAAGTCGGTCGACCGACTCGGTCAACCGACATGCACAGACGTGCACGCCAGTCTGGCTGGAGGGCCGGTCGACCAGGACAGTCGACCAGGACAGAGAGCTCTGCTCTCTGGAAAGCCCCGGTCGACCGGGCCGGTCGACCGGACAGAGAGACTGCTCTCTGTATCCAGGCCTCGGTCGACTGGGCCGGTCGACCGCTGCCCCAACGGTCAGAAATCTGACCGTTGGCGGTCGACCGGGCGGTCGACCGTCAGGCCATCTGGCTCCCAACGGCTAGTTAGTTTTCTAGCTCTATAAATTGGGGCATTTGGGGGCTGTTTTTCATAAGATTTTAAGAAGAGTTTTGGGCTAGTTTTTCTCACTTATTTTAGTGGTTATATCCACAAGTTTGAGAGCAAATATTTTCAATCAAAAGGAGAGCTTTTATCAAGAGTGTCTAAAGTGATTTTCTTGAGTTTTCCTCCACCATCTCTTTCCTTGTTTTCTCACACAACACTTGAGCCATCCATTGCTATCTCTACCCATAGGGATTTGTTGTGAGAGGATTTTAGGTGATCAAGAGTTGTGATCACCAAAGTTCCTTCATTTGCTTTGAGGAGGCGGACGAGTGCGTTCGCGGTTGTTTCGAGTTCGTGTGTTGACTCGGTGTTTGAGGTGCGGCCTCGGCGAGCTAGTGAGCTTGCGGTGTGTACGGGACTTGGGAGTCCTAGAGCTTGTAGGTGTTGCGGCACCAAGTGATCTGGTGGGATCGATTCTAGTGGAAATCCTTCAAGTGTGAAGGCCGGGATGTAGAGCAAGTGTGCTCGAACCTTGAAACAAATCTCCCATGTTTGCGATTGCTCTTTCTCTCTCTCCCTTACTTGTTTATATCTTGCATGCTATTACTTGTCTTATCTTACATGCTTGATATATTGTGTGCTTAACTGATATATGCTTGGGGATTGTTTGCTAACACTAGTATTCAACCAAGAGAGCCAACGCGGCACCTCAACTCTTATTTAGAGGAATCTTGAGGAGTTTGTCCAGAGCCCTTCATAGGGAATTCGGCAACACTCTTGTGTTAAACTTGGTGTTTAGTGTAAGTAGTTTAATCTGTATCATAATAGTTTTTAATTCCGCATTTAGTGACCATTAGATTAGCCATCACCTATTCACCCCCCTCTAGGTAAATTATAATTGGTATCAAAGCCAAGTGCTCTTGATTTGGGTCTTACAACCTAGAGTTAAAGATCCTCATTTTTAGGCTAATCACAACATTTGTGCACACACCATGGACTTCATGTCACCACCCACTTTTGACATTCTTAACATCCAAATTTGGAAGGTTAAGATGTCCTTGTACCTCAAAGCCTTAGGAATTCATGTTTATTTTGCCACCACTAAAGATTAATAATGTTTAAATGGAAAAAATTTTGAGGCTAATGCAAAAGCCCTACATGCTTTAAAGTCAACCCTAAATGATGATTATTTATTTAGGGTTTCTAACATTGATTGGCTTTTGTAGCATGGAACACCATTCTCTCCCTCGGCGAAAAAGATCAATATTATGCGGGGAGCGACTCGGATGTTGGAAACAACACCTCCAACGTGTGCTACATGGTCCAAGAGGATAACCCCTTGAGGTTACTACTGAATCCGAGGTAGAAGATGAGGACATGTCATATGATGAGCTTACATTCTTTTGTCAACAATTACTTGAAAAATATGACATGATTAAAAAGGAAAATAAAATTTTGAAAAAGAAATTTGATTGCATGCTAGTAGAACAAGATTCTTTACAAAATAAATTTGATAATCTTTCAAAAGAAAATGAATCTTTTAAAACTAAAATTGCATGTTTTGAAAAAGAAAATGAAAATTTGAAAAATGAGAATGTTTCCTTAATGTCCAAATTAAATGATCTTTGTGAGGGAAACACCTCTTTGAAAAATAAAATTACTTTGGTGGAAAAACAAAAAGAAGTTGCTTTTCAAGAAAACACTTCTTTAAAAAGAAAAATTATTGAAAAAGAAAAATAAAATGTTTCTAAAAAGAATAAGAAAAATAATTCTTTATCTCATCATGCTTTACATGCCACCATTAATCAAAATGAGATAAATGTTTTAAAAAATAAAATAAATTGTTTGAGCTCAACCTTGAGCTCGTGTGCATTTAATCACAAGAGGTTGGAGTCTTTGTTTTAAAGAAACAAACTCCACATATTCATGCACATCATCATGCATATGCACATATTGCACGTCATGACCACACCCACACTCATATGCATTCTAAGGTGTACAAGTGTACACATTGTGACCGCAAAGGCCATTTAGCAAAGTTTTGTTTTGATAAGATACATCATGTAAATTTTGCTAATAAAAATGTTTGGGTTCCTTACAAAGCTAACCCCCAAGGACCCAAAAGAAAATGGGTACCAAAATCCCCACCTTGTGTTTTTGATGTAGGTGAAGGCTCTCACAAAACGTGAGAGGGATGGTGCCTTAGTGGTGGTTGCACATGGACATGATGGACTTACTTATTGATGCACCGCTATCAAGGAGGTTTGGTGGGACAACTACCGTGTTTTGGAGATTTGGAGTATAGTTCTTTGGTTTGGTAACTATCTCTAAACTCCTAGTTTAGTTTACATGCTTATTCATATATGATATTTTAGCATGTTCATATTTTTGTGCTTCATGTGGTAGATACTTGTTTAAATGTAACTTTTATCAAAACTTGTATTTATACATGTACGAGTAGTGAGCAACAAATTGATTCATATATATTTGCACTTCATTGTTTATTTGTACTCACTACATGCACATGTATAGGCTAGTTTTGATGATATCCTCATGTACACTTTTTTTGCCTATTTTCATTTTTTACTTCATGTATATGCAATTTTTATTCAAATCTAATAAATATACATGTATACCCATGAGTCTCTTGCCTTCATGCAAACACGTTTAATGGACTCTTTTTATGTTGGGATATGTATGCATATTGTTAGGATTGGATAAATCATACATATACCATGAAGTTTATTATTTAATGAAAAATGAATTTTCATGTTTTGTTTGATAAAATAAGACTTATGATCATTTTGAGCTTCATTGATTAGTTTCATGAAAATGCTAATTACATGATTTTTGAACACTCACACTTTATTTGTTTTGTCCTGACCTTGGTTCGTGAACATATTTTTGAGCTTTATAGTCTTTGAGTGTCATCTATTGTGTATTTGGTACGACACATGAAAAACATATGTTTTGATTCATGTTTTGAAGGATTTTTAACTAGTTTTTCAAAATTATTTTAACTAGTTATTGTTCTTCATTTTGTAGTGATTTTCAATGCTAAAATATTTTCAAATCTATTTTTGAAAACCCTACCCCTTTAATGGGAGGATGGATGGGCGATTATGCCTTGCAAACCTTTTTGAAAATCTTTTATCTTGAGCATAAAAGGGTGGAAGGTTATGAGTTATATACTTGATTTACATTGTTATTTTCAATTGGTATCATTGGATCTTTTCAATTGGTATCTAAATTGATATTTTTGTATATACTCATATTTTGTTTCCTATATATGTATGCTTCATAATTTCAACTTATATCAATTTCTATTGATATTATCATTTCTCATACATATATATGATTTTCGTGTGCTTGCTTTACAGTTGGTTTATATATTTAAAGCACAAAGTTTATGCTAAGCTTGATCTAAAACTTTATTTTCAATTGGTATCTCAATTGAAATTTTAATAAAGCTTATGCATTGTTTTCAATTGATATCAATATGCTTCAATTTCGAATTTGTTATAAATTAACAATTGGTATCAATATGTTTTACCTATTTGAAAAATTCAAAATTTGTAATAATTACTTACAATTGGTATCTTAAAATTTGATTTACTAATATCTCAAAATTTGTTTTATCAAGAAAAATTCAAAATTTTGTTTGAATAAGAAAAATTAAAAATATTTTGATTTGTATTGCCTATATGCAAGGAGAAATTAACATCTCTTCTACATATAGATTCATGTTGAGTGTATCTTATATTGAGGAGCTTGATAACTCTTCTTTATGTGGTACACGTGTGTAGGGGAGCTTCACATCTCCTCTTATGCATTGCATATTATGCGTTATGTGAGTTAGGGCTTGTCATCACTTCTTCATATAAGGCATGTATGTAGGAAAGCTAACTTAGCGTCTTCTTCTTCATGAATGTATATCGCATATATCCTTTTATTGATTTGTTTAATGTCACCCATTTGTTGATTTTTGTTTTTGACAAAAAGGGGGAGAACATTTTGTTTTTACTTTAACCCCTTTGTTGATGGTTTACAAAAAGGGGGAGAAGTATTGGTATATATGCATGTTTTCCTTGCTTGTTTTCCTTGCTTTATTCATAAAGGGGGAGAAGGATTTATGTTTATGCATATATGTTTTGTATTGCAAATAGGAGAAAAAGAATTTGATGTGTTTAATGCTTGTTTATGCATGTTTTATCTCCGTATATTTGCATACATGTTTAGGTAGTTTATGTGCTTCATTGCCATATTTATTTGTTTATTGAGATGCATGAGTTAAGGGGGAGCTTCTTTAAAGTTTTACTTTAATCCATGCATATATAACTTCATGAGTTTTGTCATCATCAAAAAGGGGGAGACTGTTGGCCCAAAGTCCCATCACTCTAGTTTCGATGATGATCAATTCATGTAGTTATAGTACTAATGATCTTGTGTTTAATTAGTGACAGATTCATGATCAAGATCTTAGTAGGTGTGTATCTTCAACAAAGGATTTAAAGTCAAGTTTTGGAGCTAGCACGATTTGATTCAAGAGCTTATGCATCAAGACCATATCAAGTACTCAAGAGGAGTCGAGCTCGTTGGATCGTGTTTGGACCAAGTCAAGAAGATGAGAAGACTTCAAGTGAAGACTTCATGAAGACTTGTGTCTAGATTTGTTTTTATAAGATTTGTTTTTTAGATAAAATGTAAAATGATAGAATAGTTGGTGGATTGCTCAAGTATCTTATACACACACTCTTGATTAGATGAGTTTTCATAAAAGAGCGTGAAGGGTTTCTAGTATAGTTTGATCCCACGAGATCACCACTCTACACGTTCCCACAATAACGAATCCGGACCCGCAAGTCCTCTTACTCGGCGTCTTCTACACCTTACAATAGTCGAACTCGCAAGCTCGAATGAGGCCTCAAACTCTACACTTCTTCTTTACAACAATGAAGAGGATGATCTTTCATGATCACCAAAATAGCTCACAAAAGCAATCCTATAACTAAGAGTGGGTTCTAAGCTTTGAGATTTGTGGTTGGGAAGGATTGTACTCAGTGGAGTGTGTGAATCAAAAGCAAATAGAGAATCAAAAAGATTTGAAGTAAAAAACTCTTTCTTTTTTGAAATTTTTCTCTTTGAAAATTTGAATTAAATGAATGGAAGTGTTTTCTCTTGATTCAATTTGTTTTTAGTTATTACTAATGGTGAAAAGAGTTTCTTTATATAGGTAATTAAAATTCAGAGAGAACTCAATATAGCCATTTTTGATTAGTGATAAAACAGTTGCTTAACAATATAGCCATTATAGACAAAGTATGCAAAAAGCAAATAGGCTGGGCGACCGCCCGATCGACCGCCAACGGTCATTTTTTTAACCGTTAGGGGATCGTCGGTCGACCGGTCCCAACCGAAAGCCAAGTACTTATCACTACTACAGAAAAAGAATTTCATGTCGGCTAAGAACTGAAGTTAAAAAATAGCATCTGACATCTATCCGGCCGATGTTTATAGTCTTCAACTTTTCATGTCGGTTTTAAGGGACGTTGAAATTTACGTTTTTCATGTCGGTTCTATAAAGAACCAACCTACAAAACTTAACTTTCCACATCGGTTATTGAAAAATCTGATGTCAAACTTCGCTGAGAAAAACACGTCGGTTCGGGAAGAACAGACGTGGAAAATTATTGTAAAAGCTACTACATATTAATTTTACATGTCGGTTATTAAAATAACCGACGTTTAAAAGTTAATAGATGTCAGTTATATAATTAATCGACGTGCAAAGATTAATAGACGTCGATTTTAAACAAACATCTTATATTTAATTTATTTTTTAAATAATAAAGTAAAACTTTCTATACATATCAAACAGAAATAAATAACACATAGATTGCAGCACAGAAAATGCACAGATTGCATACCAACCAACCAGATATATATCAGCCTGTACGAATCAAACAGAAGCATATCAAAAACAAATTGCAGCCAACCAACTAGACAGATTACTCAATAACTAAATCTCACACATGCATATATATATATATATATATATATATATATATATATATATATATATATCATCAAACACATAATTAATCCAGCCAATCAATCCACACACGCATATATAATGAGAATAAGAATAATTTAACACAATAAATGATACACAAAAGTTTTGTACAAGATTCCCAAAAAATTACTTAATTACAACCAATACACTTCAGTAAATAAGTTGCCCACTCTTTCTGAACTTTCAGCAATTCCACATATGTATATGCCTTTTTATTTTCATCGAACTGTAAACATATTTAATTTTATTTATGTTAATTGTAAACATTAACAAAAAAGCACAAATTTTCTGAAGTTCAGAAGATTATACCTTTCTTGAAATAGGATTAATTTGCAAGGTAATGATTTGATTCATAAACATAATAATATAATATCTACACACAATAGAATCTGGTTGACGGGGACTCTACAAGAATTGAAATATATGAGTTAAGAAAAAATTAAAACTTAAAAAAATTCGTCAATTTCTGAAATAATTACCTGAATCCTCTTCCATAAAGTAAGTTTACCCGTCGTCTTGGATTCAACATGGTGAACGGTGTATTAAAAAATTATAGAAAATAAACAAGATTATTAATAAATATTTTAGAATCATTTGATACATTAATAAATATAAATAGGATTAAATACTCAAAAATAAATTACTTTCTTGATATCTTTCCGCACTTCGCCTCCCAACGAGTCTAACCAGTACATAAGAGAAGAGCTCGTATCAATCACGCGCAGAGTCCAATGGCCACTACAAGATAAATTAGTATATGAGAAATTAAATTAAATGTGTATGATAATTAAATTTTATTATTAGAATATCAATGCTTATCCCGCATTATATAGTGCAAAATACAACCGGTTGGCCTGTCCACCTCTTTGCAATGTATCCTCGACATAGCGATTCTTCAAACTCTGTTTCAGTTACATAACTAGCCACAGTGCTATATGGTATGGACAAATAAAACCATACAAGTGACTCAAGCCCGTGTCCACACACCAATCATATAAGTACCTAAAATTATAAAAAATTATTAAAGATGGGTTAAATATAAAATAATTATTATTTTATTAATTAAAAAAATATATTAATTACTCACTTCATGTACAAACAGATCAATGTCGTGCTTATCTCCTGGCGGCCTATGAACCTCTCGAGGGCGTTACGCTCCAGGTATATGGCCATTTCGGTTGAAAATAGCTCTATATCCACAGTCACTGTGATGATGGATCCCTCTCCCATACCCTGTGCATATGCAGCCACTTTTGCCAATTTGCTATCTGGTGGAGTAGTCACTGGCTGATTGATTGACTCTACAAATGTCCCCAAGTTCTGTGGAGTCACAGCCTGTACCACCTCCTTCTCTTTAGCCTTTGCCTGTGCTTTAATTATGTACATTAAATTTAAAATTTACAGGTGTGCTTAATTATGATAAACATACTCGTGTATCCAAAGTGATAAGTTTCTTAGGCCATGACATGAAATTGCTAATAGCATCACAGACGGTTGTCATCTCATCACGTGGAATTGGTAGAAGAGCATCCATATCCAATGGATCCACGATACTCACTCTTATATTATCGGATCCAATTGGTCCAGTGTGAATGATTTGATCATCACCGGTATTGAAGCTCGTCCGTGCGCCACAACACGATTTTCATGTTCAATGGCCAAATCAACTAGAATAAACCCACCCTTAGACAACCATATAATAAGCATGACAAATAAGCATGCAAGTGTATAGGTGTATATGTATGTGTATATGTGTTTGTTTGTATAAATATAAAAAAGATTAACTCTGAAATCTTAGATAAATCTTTTAAAATTGTACAACTTCCATTGCCGCTCTGTGGCGTATAATGGGGTGGCGGATAGCTCGCGGATTAGTATTCATTTGGAATTCATGCATCATTTTTTCAATTTCAGATATGAAGGAAGCACTGAAATCATCTTCTCGTTTCTTATATTCATCTTCTCACCTCCACCATTCATCTTCTCGCCTTTTCCATTCTTCTTCTTGAATTTTTCTTTCTTCTTGAAGTTGACTTCCAACAATCTAGCAACATCTTCATTTGTAATACCTTGGCGGTGTTGGCGAGAAGTATGAAAGTAGTTGGACATAATAGCCCTTGTCCGGCACCTCGAACACGATCGGAGTAATCGGGCTTACCCAATGCAATGGATAGAATATCATTCATCCCAGATGGATGGATGTCTTCCTGAGATGCCGACTAAGAAAGACAGTCCTATAAAAAATTGAAAAAAAACATCTGTATTAGTTTCAAATAAGAGAAAAACGGTTATGACAATTTCATTGTAAATTAAACACTTACAATTTCACTTGTAACAGCTTGACTTTTAACATTTATGTATGAACTATCTTTTCTGACCCTAGTTTAACCCATAACTAATGTCGGAGAATTGAAGATACAGATGAATCATCTTCAACTGATCTCTGGGATATCTGTTGTACAAAACATATAAAAAAGTATATAAGTAATAATCCACAAAAGAATATTTAAATATTAAAAACCAACGCATAAAATTTTTCTTACCAGTTCTTGTTCAAGTTAGGCACATCCTTTACGAGATAGTGTGTGGGGATAAATATTCAAATCCTGAATATTTTTATTCTTCTGACTTAAAGCCTATTAAAAATAATTATTAAGTAAGCATTAAGATTTCAAACAAGACAATTAATTATAAAACACCTTTTAGTTATGTTGTATTAACTTGAAATTCTGTACTACTATGCTGAAATACGAACCGATCCTACACTTCATCATGAATGCAATCATATTCCGAGGGGGTCTGTTTACCTTCATTTATGTACTCTCTTGTCAATTTATTTTAAATTGCCTCCAATTTTTCTGACAGAAATTAGTAAAGAATGACAGTACCCCTCATCCAATTAGAATATAGTTTGCAATATATCACAAAAAATATTAATATGTAGTGGGCGTGGTGTGTGCCATACTTGATGTGTGAGTGTGTGTGTGTGTGTGTTGGTAGTTGACATGTGTGCGCGCCATATATGCTTGATGTGTGTTGTGTGTGGTGGTGGTGGGCATGTGTGTGTGCATGTGTGTTGGTGGTGTGCATGTGTGTGTGTGTGCCATGCTTGATGTGTATGTACCATATATGCTTGATGTGTGTGTGTGTGGTGGCGGCGGCGGTGTGTGTGGTTGTGTGTGTGCCATGCTTGATGTGTGAGTGTGTGTTGGTGGTGTACATGTGTGAGTGCCATGCTTGATCTGTGTGTGCCATATATGCTTGATGTGTGTGGTGTGGTGGTGGTGGGTGTGCGTGTGCGCGCCCGCCATGCTTGACGAGTGAGTGTGTGTGTTGGTGGTGTACATGTTTGTGTGTGTGTCATGCTTGATGTGTGTGCCATATATGCTTGATGTGTGCGCGCGATGGTGGTGTACATGTGTGTGTGTGTGTGTGTGTGTGTCATGCTTGATGTGTGTGTGCCATATATGCTTGAAGTGTGATGGGAGTGTGCGCGTGTGTGTGTGTGTTTATATAGACAGTTAAATTATTCTGAACTTATTTACAGAAATGTCTTCCTAGATCTATTCTTGAGCTCTCCAGGAACCTCGTGCCACTAAAGGATGTCAATAGGGATATAATGATGAGCCACACTTTCAAGGTAACTCATCAATTTTTCTCAAAATTTTAATCGGTTGATTCTTCTCATTGAACTCCACCAAAATTTTTCTTCTCTAATTTCTTGCTAAGATGAGATCACCCATCTTAGTAAGGCCTCGAGTTCTCTTCTTTGTCATACTTCCACTGCTACTACCCCTTCCATTGCTATACTCTGAATCCATATGCCTGTTAAGGAACATAAACACAATTTGTTAGAATCTCATTATAAGAATAATTTGCAAGAAACAATAATTTTCTTAAATAAATAGACAAATTATGCAAAATACTAAATAGATAAATGAATATACCTTTATATCTTTAATTTTTCTATTTTTTATAACTTTTCTCCACAAATATTCCTTCAAAATGATCTTCTCGTATATACAACTCATCCTTGATGTTATCATTCCAATCACTACCCTCACTATCATTCCCTCTTGGTAATCTGATTGAGAAAGAAAGAATATCATCAATATTATTCTCAGTATTGTTCATGTCATCACAATCAGGTGTAATTTTTGGCTTTATGGAGAGAATAATAGACCATTTTTTATCAGCAGGATCTGTGATGTAAAACACTTATTTTACAGTGATGCCAATATGAATCTGTCTTCTTGTGACCCTCTTTGTTAAGATCCACTAGAATAAATTCTAACTCGTCAACTTTCATTCCATTATTATTCTCCAACAACTTATAACGAAACACGAAAACACGAAACATAGTGTAATCTAACTCTCATATGTCCTCTATAACTCCATAGTGATTTGTTGTTTTGGTGCTAGAAATATGCAATGAGTGAGTCACTAAGGTCACTCCACTATTTTGTATAATGCACTTATTATCACATGCTTTTGTGTAAAAATATTAACCATTTATAGGATACCTACGATAAGACAAGACGTCCGGGCAAAGCCCATGCGCCAACCATCTCAAATTTTTCGAAATAGAATTTGATTTAGTTGTTAACTGATTAGCATCTCGATTCGGAACTACTTAGTGAACATTTTATTTTGTTCACGTATTACACTTTTTTTCCTTCTTGATTTAGTTCGATTGGTGCACCTTATATAGTCCATATGATCATTTTTGTAAGGTTGTAATTCATCAATGTTATTCAAATCATATCTATGTACTTGACACAATAAGTCTTTATTGACAGTAATGATAATTTATCAAATTTTATTAAAGCCATCTTTTACCTTAGTGCAACCCCTCTAAGGAAGTCTTATAACTTCAACATTTGATACGTATTCATTTCAAAATTCAATTGCCTCTTCATATGTGTAACATTGAATAATGCAACCTTCGGGTTGATTTTGGTTCCTCACATACCTTTTTAAAATTTTCATGTATCGCTCAAATGGATATATCCACCTTATGAAGACTGGACCACATAGTCTAATTTTTCTGATCAAATAAACTGATAAATGCACCATAATATCAAAAACTGAAGTGGAAAAATACATCTCATGCTGACACAGTGTAACCACAATATCTTTCTGCAACTCTTCTAGTTTTGTTGGGTCAATTACCTTGCTACATATTGCATTAAAGAAAAAATAAAGTTAGGTAATGACATAACGGATATGTTGTGGCAATACAATATAGCTACAGGTAGCAACTGTTGCATTAGTGCATGACAATTATAAGATTTTAAGTCAACTAAATTTAGATCTTTCATTGAAACGAGACTTGAATATTTGATGAGTAACCACTTGGCACCTTAATCCTAAAAAGACACTGACACAAGTTTATTTCTCTTTTCAAGATAAAGTATGACATGTTGGCGGTAAAAATATATTGTCTCTTCTGCTCTGGTGCCAACTGCTTGTGTATACCCATTTCAACCAAATCCTTTCTAGCTTTGACTCCATTCTTAGTCTTACTGGTTATACTGAGTAATGTGCCAATAATACTATCATAACATTATTCTCAACATGCATTACATCAAGACAATGTCTCATAAATAAAATTTTTAATATGGGAGATCAAAAAATATTGACCTTTTCTTCCATACATTCTTTTTAACTGTAATTTTCTTTCCTTTACCATAACTTGCTCTGAGATGGTTCATTCGTTGATATACCTCTTCACCGGTCAATGTCTTTGGAGCTCTTTCTTTTCTATAGATCTATTAAAAGCTTTTCGTAGCCTCTGATAATGATGGGACATAGGCAAGAATCTCTGGGAACCAAGATATACTGCCTTTCTTCTATGCTTTAATCGGAGAGAAAATGTGTCTTCTTCACATATAGGACTTGCCTTATATCCTTTTTCATTGTACCCTAATAAGTTTTCATATGCTGAAAAATCATTGATTGTCCAAAGTAATATGCTCGGAGCTTGAAATTTTCTTAATGATATGCATCGAATACCGCAACACCTTCTTCCCACATTATCTTTAAGTCTTCAATAAAAGTTGTTGGCCCATAAGGTTACACTCTCCATTTGTTTAGAGTTTTGATGATAACAAACCAAATAAGAGCTATATGGTACTAATTAGTTTGTTAAGATAAGTTTCAGGTTTGTACCATAGTTTGGAGGCCATTGCTTAGCTATTGCAAGAAATTCTAGGTTCATGAAGTGAAGAAGGCTTTTTGCACATCAAGGAAGGAACATAGAAGAGAAGGCTCTAGCAAGGCATTGCATGGCTCAAGATTGCGCAAGAGACTTAATTAGATTTATTTTTTTTGGTTAGAGTTTGTTAAAGAATAGTGAATAGGTTTGAAGCTCTAACACACACGTTTTTGCGCACATCCTATTTCTAAGTTTATTTCATATAAATTATACAAAAATATTTTGATACAAAATCCTCTGCTTGTAAATCTATATTTATGTTTTATACTTATTCCTATTTAAAACATCTTTGATAAAAATATTTTTCTCCTCAAATTCTGGTTAAAAATTGGTTTTTGGCCTGATCCGGTCGACCGCCGGGGTCGACCGTGACTATGACAGGTTTGCCGGTCGACCGGTTCTGGCAGTGCACGTATCAGTGTGCACGTCTCACGGTCGACCGAGACAAGCCTGACTGTAAGACATTACTCTCTGTTTGTTTGGGTCGACGGGCCGTGTCGACGTGGCCTGCAACGGTCGTTTTCTTTGTACTAGCGGTCGACCGGGCCGGTCGACCGGACTAGCCGTTTGAACAGTAACGGCTAGTTTCTGAACAGGTTTAATTTTTGTCCTTTTCTCACTTAAGTGTGTTTAAATGACTTGTTTTGGGTTTAATACATTCTGATTAGCCTTAAAAATGTTTTATCTTCTAACCCTAGCCCTCTCCTATAAATAGGGGTGTTTAGGGAGAGATTGGTGACTAGAAAAATTATCAAAATTCCCACAAGTTTAAGGCTTTCAAAAAGACTTGGTTTCTTGGTTTTTGTGCTGAAATTCTCTCTCATTTTCTGAAGTGTTTTCAAGAATTCTCTGATTTTATTTTCTTTTCTCTTTGCACACAAGAGCTTCATTCCTACTCATTGATTCTCTAAGGACCTTTGTAAGGGAAGAGAATTTGTAAGAGAAAGTTTGTGGTCTTTTGACTACCAAGAGAGAACTTGTACTTGAGATTGTGGAGTTGGGTACTCCGGTGTATTTGTGACATCTTTGTGATAGTGGAAGTGGTTGGAATCCTTCTGGGGAAGGCGGGGAAGTAGAGCTGGGTGCTCGAACCTCGATAACAAATCTTGGTGTTTGCGTTTGGTTTACTTTTCCGTGTTCTTGCTCTACTTTCATTTCTATTACTACTTGCTTTTGATTGTTATTGCTATATTCACTTGTTGTCATTCATCTTGTCAATCTTTGTCCCATTCAACAAGGTTGCATTGCGCACCTCCAACTCATTTTACGAGGAATCAGGAGGAAGGAGTTCAGAACCCTTCACGGGGCATTCGGCTCTTAGTCTTGTTTTGGGCGATTGTTGCATCATATTTTTAAATTGTGCATTGATTAGCATTATCACCTATTCACCCCCCCTCTAGGTGATTTTCAATTGGTATCAGAGCTTGGACTCTAGGTTTTGGCTTAACATCCATAGAGAGATCCTTAAAATTTGCTAATCAACATTTTCATTCATTCATTCATTACTAGTAAACATGGCCGATAACATCAAAACCCCTCCTAAATTTGATGGACTTAATTTCCCTATTTGGAAGGTTAGGATGACTATCTTTTTGTAATCTTTAGGTAGCTTAGTAGCTAAATCCTTGACCAAACCCTATGTAGCACCCGATAGCGATGAGAGCACATGGACCGACTTCAACTTTAGAGAATATGAGGCTAACTCCAAGGCCCAAAATTCTCTCTTAACCGCCTTGAATGAGGATGACCTTACACGGGTAATTCATTGCCAATCCGCCTATGAGATTGGCAACACTTGTTAGTCACGCACGAAGGGACTTCACAAGTCAAGAGAGCTAAGATAGATCTCTTGAGGTCCCAATATGAATCTTTCAAAATGCTTGATGATGAATCTATTGATTGTATGATTACTAGATTTACTAAAATCACCAATGGTCTTTCTTCTTTAGGTGATGATATCTCCAATGATCAAAAGGTGCGAAAAGTGATTCGGGCACTTCCTACATCATGGGAGATAAAGGCCACCACCTTGAAGGAGTTGAACGACAAGGATGAGATGGACCTCATTAGTCTCATTGGGAACTTAAAGACCCATGAGATGGAAAAGAAAGCTAGAGAAGAGGCCGCTCCACTAAAGAAGAAGTCCATCGCCTTCAAGTCTTCATCCACTCTTGAGGACGATGAAGAAGACGAAGAAGAAGATGACGAGCTATCACTACTTGTTCGCAAGGTGAAGAGAATGTACCGGAGAAACAAGCTCAACTTCCGAAGGAAATTTGAAGGCAAAGAGGAGAGAAGAATTATATGCTACAATTGCCGTAAGCCAGACATATCATGGCGATTGCCCGGAGTTCAAGAAGAAAATGACCTCCTCCTTCAAGCCAAAGAAACCGGAAGAAAAGAAAGCGTACAAGGCAACTTGGATTCGGAAAGCGAGTCCGAGGAAGAGGCGGATGTAGCAAACATGTGTTTCATGGCAAACACACCAAAGGTAACCCCTCAACCTCTTGATGATGAAGATGATGAATTAAGTAAGGAAGTTCTTGCTCATGCTTTCGTTGAACTTTCCGAAACTTATGATAATAAGAAGATTGAATGTTTTAAATTGCATAAAGAAGTTGCTTTTCTTAAAGATCAACTTGCTATGGTTTTGAAAGAAAAAGATGATATTTCTTCTAATCTCATTTCTATTCAAAATGAGTTTAGTGCCTACAAGGTTTCTTGTAAGGGAAAATCTCCTATTGTTGATGAAAAAGAAATTTCCTCTTTAAAAACTAAAATGGTTGATTTTGAAAAAGTTTTGAAAGATTGTGCTTTTAACACTAAGAAACTTGAAGACAAATTTTTTAAAAAGCACACCCCTCATGCTAAAGATTCACATGTTAAGTCTACTCATGCTCACACTACACACAACACTTTTCATGCTAAATCTTTTCATGCTCACAACTCTCATGCTCACAAATCACACACTCATTATGCTTTTAAATATGGTAGAGTGTATAGATGCACATATTGTGGTAAGAATGGACATTTAGCTAAATTTTGTTATGACCAAGTTAATAGATCAAATAATCTTGTTTGGGTTAATGAAACTAACCCTTTAGGACCCAAGAAAATGTGGGTACCAAAATCAAGTCCTAAATTATTTGATGTAGGTACACACCAAGGCTCCAAGACGTAGGGAGCGGTGGTACCTTGATAGTGGTTGTTCAAGACACATGACGTGGGACATCAATAACTTTACAACCCTATCAAGGTACGAGGAAGGTGGCTCCGTCACCTTCGGGGATGACTCCAAAGGAACTATCATCGGTATAGGTAACATTCAAATTGGTGCATCTCCTATTATAGAAAATGTTGTTTTAGTTGAAGGTTTGAAACATAATTTGCTTAGCATTAGTCAATTTTGTGATCGTGGACTTAAAGTTGTTTTGATGATTCTTCTTGCAAGATTTTGATGTTAAAACCAATGATTGTATTCTCACCGGTTTTTGTGATGATAATGTTTATATTATGACATGCTTAATGTGGAATGTTCTACTAAATGCTTAAATGCTTTTGATGAAAATTTTTGGCTTTGGCATAGAAGATTAGGACATGCATCTTTTGACCATCTTTCTAGGATTAATTCAAAGGAATTGGTGAAGGATATTCCTTACTTGAAGTTTGAGAAAGACCGCATTTGTGGTGCGTGCCAACTTGGGAAACAAACCAAGTCTTCCTTCAAACCAATCAAGGATATCATGTCAACTAGGCCTTTAGAATTAATTCATATGGATCTTTTTGGACCTACTAAAACTAAGAGCTTAAATGGTAGTAGATATGCATTTGTTTTAGTTGATGATTTTTCCCGTTTCACTTGGGTTTTCTTCTTGGAACACAAAGATCAAAACTTTTCTCATTTTAAAATTTTCCGAAAAAGGGTTGAAAAAGAAAAAGGTTTTCCGATTTTGAAAATAAGGAGTGATAGAGGTGGTGAGTTTGTTAACCAACTCTTCATGACTTATTGTGATGAAAAGGGAATTAAGCATGAAATGTCTTGTCCTAGAACTCCACAACAAAATGGAGTTGTAGAAAGGAAAAATAGAACACTTCAAGAGATGGCTAGGACAATGATAAATGAGTATGACCTCCCTCATTATCTATGGGCCGAGGCCGTAAACACCGCATGCTATATTTCAAATCGTATTTATTTGTGCAAAAATTCTTCCAAAACATCTTTTGAAATGTATCATTCTAGAAAACCTAATGTTGCATATTTCAAAGTTTTTGGATGCAAATGTTTTGTTTTGAACACTAAAGATAACTTGGGTAAATTTGATGCTAAGACTTATGAAGCAATCTTTGTTGGATACTCTACTACTAGTAAAGCTTATAGAGTATTCAATAAATCTTCCCTTACCATTGAAGAATCCATGCATGTTAAATTTGAAGAATCTAATGTATTTATGAGAATGTTGTAGAGATTGAACCATTAGGTGAAGACATGGAGAGACTATCCTTGAAGGACTCACCCGCTCAAGATGATAAGTAAGAATCAATTGGTGACGTTCAAGAGGATAAAGAGAAAAGCTCACAACCGCTTCCTAAATCTTGGAGATACGCTACAAATCATCCTAAGGAGCTCATCTTGGGTGATGCATCTAAAGGAGTTACAACTCGCTCCAAATTCCATGACCTATGTGGTAACTTTGCTTTCATTTCTCATTTTGAACCCAAAAGCATCCTCGAAGCCGAGGCGGACTCATATTGGTTGCTTGCCATGCAAGAGGAACTCAATCAATTTGAGCGCAACCAAGTTTGGCACCTTGTTCCTAGGCCCCACGATAGACCAATAATTGGTACTAAGTGGATCTTTAGAAACAAGATGAATGAGTCCTGAAATGTGATTAGGAATAAGGCTAGGTTAGTGGCCCAAGGTTACACTCAAGTTGAGGGAATTGACTTTGAGGAGACCTTTGCACCCGTAGCACGGCTTGAAGCCATACGGATGGACACTAGCTTTTGCATCTTTCAAAAATTTTAAACTTTTTCAAATGGATGTGAAAAGTGCATTTTTGAATTGTTTTATAAATGAAGAAGTTTATGTTGCTCAACCTCCCGATTTTGTTGATCATGTTCATCCCGATTTTATTTTTAAACTTGATAAAGCTTTGTATGGATTGAAACAAGCTCCAAGAGCTTGGTATGAAAGGCTTTCTAGTTTTCTCATTTCAAATGATTTTATTAAAGGCAAAGTAGATACAAAACTATTCACTAAGCATGTTGATAATGACATTTTAATTGTGCAAATTTATGTTGATGATATAATTTTTGGTTCTACTAATGAGCTTTTATGCAAGGAATTTGAAAAGGCTATGCAATGTGAGTTTGAAATGTCCTCAATGGGTGAGCTTAATTTCTTTCTTGGACTCTAAATCAAGCAATTGCAATATGGGAACTTCATATGTCAAGCCAAATACGCAAAGGAACTTGTGAAGAAGTTTGGACTTGAAGACTCAAAGATTTGCAACACTCCCATGACAACTACCACCAAGCTTGATAAGGATAACCAAGGTAAAAATGTTGATATTAAATTGTATAGAAGCATGATAGGTAGTCTTTTATATTTGACGGCAAGTAGGCCGGACATCATGTTTAGTGTGTGTCTTTGTGCTAGATTTCAATCGTGTCCCAAAGAGTCCCATCTTATTGCGGTAAAACGCATTATTCGTTATATTAAGGGAACGATTGGAATGGGTCTATGGTATCCGAAAACTGGAGATTTCTCAATGATGAGTTATTCGGATGCCGACTATGCGGGTTGTAGAGTAGATAGAAAGAGTACTAGTGGGACATGTCAATTTCTTGATAATTGTCTTGTTTCATGGTCCTCTAGGAAATAAAATTCCGTAGCTCTCTCAACCGTCGAGGCGGAGTATGTTGCCGCGGGGGCTTGTTGTGCACAAGTCCTTTGGATGAAACATACTCTCCTTGATTATGATTTGCATTTTGACCATATAAAAATATTTTGTGATAATACTAGTACTATACATATGACAAAGAATGCAAATCAACATAGTAAGACCAAGCACATTGAGATTAGATATCACTTTCTTAGAGATCATTTTGAGAAAGGAGATATAGTTATTGATTATGTTTCTACGGATTTGCAACTAGCCGATATTTTCACTAAACCACTTGATTTTGCTAGATTTCCTTCATTTGTGGTGAACTTAATGTTTGTGTTATTGAATAAAAATGTTTTCATAACCCTTTTTGATGTATGACAAAAAGGGGGAGAATGAGTTTTTATGATAGAAATATATAAGTTCATATGGTTTTGGTTCCATATGAGTTTATACATGTTTTTAGTTTTTAGTGTTTCATGAATTCTTGTAATTTGAGTTTAATTGTTTTTGCAAGTGTTTTGTTTTCTCATGGCTTTTGGTTTCATGATGTTTACTTGCAAATTACAAATTACATTATTTTTGCTTGTTTAATATAGCATAGTTTGAGGGGGAGCTTACTCCTCCTATATATTTTGTTTATAGCCTATTTGTTTTGTCATCATCAAAAAGGGGGAGATATTTGGCCCATAAGGTTACACTCTCCATTTGTTTAGAGTTTTGATGATAACAAACCAAATAAGAGCTATATGGTACTAATTAGTTTGTTAAGATAAGTTTCAGGTTTGTACCATAGTTTGGAGGCCATTGCTTAGCTATTGCAAGAAATTCTAGGTTCATGAAGTGAAGAAGGCTTTTTGCACATCAAGGAAGGAACATAGAAGAGAAGGCTCTAGCAAGGCATTGCATGGCTCAAGATTACTCAAGAGACTTAATTATATTTATTTTTTTTTTTGGTTTAGAGTTTTGTTAAAGAATAGTGAATAGGTTTGAAGCTCTAACACACACGTTTTTTCGCACATCCTATTTCTAAGTTTATTTCATATAAATTATACAAAAATATTTTGATACAAAATCCTCTGCTTGTAAATCTATATTTATGTTTTATACTTATTCCTATTTAAAACATCTTTGATAAAAATATTTTCCTCCTCAAAATTCTGATTAAAAATTGGTTTTTGGCCTGATCCGGTCGACCGCCCGGGTCGACCGTGACTATGACAGGTTTGCCGGTCGACCCGAGCGGTCGACCGTGGTTCTGGCAGTGCACGTATCAGTGTGCACGTCTCACGGTCGACCGTGACGGTCGACCAAGACAAGCCTGACTGTAAGACATTACTCTCTGTTTGTTTGGGTCGACCGGGCCGGTCGACCGTGGCCTGCAACGGTCGTTTTCTTTGTACTAGCGGTCGACTGGGCCGGTCGACCGGACTAGCCGTTTGAACAGTAACGGCTAGTTTCTGAACAGGTTTAATTTTTGTCCTTTTCTCACTTAAGTGTGTTTAAATGACTTGTTTTGGGTTTAATACATTCTGATTAGCCTTAAAAATATTTTATCTTCTAACCCTAGCCCTCTCCTATAAATAGGGGGTTTAGGGAGAGATGGTGACTAGAAAAATTATCAAAATTCTCACAAGTTTAAGGCTTTCAAAAAGACTTGGTTTCTTGGTTTTTGTGCTGAAATTCTCTCTCATTTTCTGAAGTGTTTTTAAGAATTCTCTGATTTCATTTTCTTTTCTCTTTGTACACAAGAGCTTCATTCATACTCATTGATTCTCTAAGGACCTTTGTAAGGGAAGAGAATTCTGCAAGAGAAAGTTTGTGGTCTTTTGACTACCAAGAGAGAACTTGTACTTGAGATTGTGGAGTTGGGTACTCCGCTGTATTTGTGACATCTTTGTGATAGTGGAAGTGGTTGGAATCCTTCTGGGGAAGGCGGGGAAGTAGTGCTGGGTGCTCGAACCTCGATAACAAATCTTGGTGTTTGCGTTTGGTTTACTTTTTCGTGTTCTTGCTCTACTTTCATTGCTATTACTACTTGCTTTTGATTGTCATTGCTATATTCACTTGTTGTCATTCATCTTGTCAATCTTTGTCCCATACAACAAGGTTGCATTGCGCACCTCTAACTCATTTTACGAGGAATCAGGAGGAAGGAGTTCAGAACCCTTCACGGGGCATTCGGCTCTTAGTCTAGTTTTGGGCGATTGTTGCATCATATTTTTAAATTGTGCATTGATTAGCATTATCACCTATTCACCCCCCCTCTAGGTGATTTTCAAAAGTACCAAATAACTTCTATATCATTTCCTGACTGTCTGAGACATGATATTATCAATGACAACTTCATAAACTTGTGCATCATGCATAATTAGGGAGAAAATTTGTAAATAGTCAAAACAACTGGTCAAGTACTGTTTGTGCTGCTCATGTTACCATGCTGGTTCATTTCATCGGACGAAAGACGTAGTCGGAGATTTCTTGTAACACACCCAAAATTGGGAAATTAGAATCAACCATATTTTGAAAATCACCTAGAGGGGGGGTGAATAAGTGATAATGCTAATCAATACACAATTAAAAATATGATGCAACAATCACCAAAAACAAGACTAGAAGCCGAATGCCCCGCGAAGGGTTCTGAACTCCTTCCTTGTGATTCCTCTAGATATGAGTTGGAGGTACGCAATGCAATCTTGTTGTATGGGACTATGATTGACAATATGAATATGAAATAAGTGAATATTACAATGAAAATAGAGAGCAAGTAATAGAAGTAATGAAAGTAAAGCAAGAAGCAAGAGCAAGTAAACCAAACGCAAACACCGAGAATTTTTCCGAGGTTCAAGCACCCAGCTCTACGTCCCGGCCTTCCCCAGAAGGATTTCTAACCACTATAACTTCACAAAGAGGTTACAAATACACCGGAGTACCCAACTCCAAAATCTCAAGTACAAGTATTCTCTTGGTGATCAAAAGACCACAAACTCTCTTTTGAAAAATTCTCTTCCCTTACAAAAAGCCCTGTAGAACAATGAGTAGGATTGAAGCTCTAGTATTGTAAGTGGAAAAAGAAAATGAAATCAGAGAGTTTTGAAAAACACTTCAGAAAATGAGAGATTTTCAGCACAAAAACCAAGAAATGAAACTCTTTTGAATGCCTTAAACTTTTGAAACTTTTGCAAATTTTGTTGTAAAGAAACCTCTCCCTAATCACCCCTATTTATAGGAGAGGGTTAGGGATTAAAGAGTAAACCCACTTAATGCTAATTAGGAAGTATTAGGTTCAGAAAATATCATTTAAACACTTTTAAGAAAGAAAAAGACAAAAATAAAAACATGTTTAAAAAGTAGCCGTTATGGCTAAAACGACTCTCTCGGTCGACCGACCGGTCGATCGGGGTTCAAATAAAATAGCCGTTGTAGGTTCTCAGTCGACCGCTCGGTCGACCGGTCACAAATAGAGAGCAACTGCACTTCAGTCGGCCGATCGCCCAGTCGACCAAAAAACGTGCACACATGCACGCACCAAACTGCCAGAAGCTCGGTCGACTGGGTCGGTCGACCGTTCTGACCTGACCTAGTGTTGGTCGACCGGACGGTCGACCGGCTCAGGCCAAAAACTGAGTTTGAAAAAGAATTTAGAGGAGATCTTGAAATTAACAAAATAGTTTTGATTAGAGATATGTATAAAACAAAAGATTGAGTTTATAGTCAAAAGGCTTTAAATTAAAATAATTTGTACATATTTATAGGGAATATTTTTAGGAAAGACATGTGTACAAAAACGTGTGTGTTGGATTATAGAGCTTCAAACCTATCCACTATTCTTTAACAAAACTATAAACCTAGAAACAAATCTAATGAAGTCTCTTGAGCCATCTTGAAGTCTTGAGCCTTGCAATGCCTTACTAGAGCCTTCTCTTCTATGTTCCTTCCTAGATGTGCCAAATGCCTTATTTGCTTCATGAACCTAGAAATTTTTGCAATAACCAAGCAATGGCTTCCAAACATGGTACAAACCTGAAACTTATCTTGAACAAACTAATTAGTACCAAATAGCTCTTGTTTGTTTTGTTATCATCAAAACTCTAAACAAATGGAGAGTGTAACCTTTTGGGCCAACCATTTCATTACAGAGAATCAGCCGGATGATGAAGCATATTATTGGAAATTCTCTCGTCTGAATGCTACATCAAACTCTTCGCATGTTCTGAGTTCCTAAACATGTGTTTAAATCTAGGTATTACAGGAAAATAGCATATATCTTTGCTAGAATATTATTCTTATTTTTCTTGCACCGATCCACTTCACAAACTGGAGATCTCTCCAAACCTTCATAATCCTTTCTGTATAAAATACAATCATTAGGGAAAGCATGTATCCTTCTTAATTTATATCCATAGAGCACAAGATCTTCTTGACATCGTATGTACGATCCAGAAGTTCATTAGCCTCAAGAAGCATATCTTTCAAGAGACTGAGTAAGGCTGTAAAACTCTTATCACTCCACACATTTCTTACTTTCAAATTGTATAATCTCAACACTGCAGACAGTTTAGTGAATTTAGAACACGATTGAGATTAAATCTGCATAAGAAAGAGATAGTTTAGATTTAAAGAATGGAACGTGCAACTTCTCAATACTTCCGCTATAGCGAGTGGCTATGTGGATCGTGATCCATAAAGAGGGACTGCGATGAACGCGTTAAGTAAGTTCATTTTCTTTTCGAGTTTACAAAAACATGTTAGGAAGTTTTTCTCAGTTTTAGAAAAAGTAAACAAACAGGTTAAGTTAGAAGATGTGAAGAAGATGGTAAAAGAAAAGATGGTGATGTTGTTGGTGGTGGTGTTTTATTTACAAAAGAAAGTAAAAAACTAAATAAAGAGGAGAGAGTGGTTTTGAATTGGGATACTAAACAAAAGAATTAAAATAAAAGAAAAACTAAAGATAAGTTCACTTACCTCTTATGTTGATTACCGTACCTTGATTGTTGGCAAAAGCTTACCTTGCTTCGGAGGCGATCAACGCATAACCTATAAGATCAAGTTCTGTCCTCCTTCGCATTACATCATCAAGACGAAAATGAATGAAATGATATAGAATTTTGAGGAGGAGATCATCATCATTAAATATCGGTGGCACAAAAATGGCTATACCGCTACTAGATTCACTTGGATACTCATTAAAACCAAAAGAGAAAAAGTAGAAAGAAGAAGAAGAATATGAAAACAAAGAAGAACATAAACAAGTTACTTTTTAATTGCTTGTAGAAATGATGAAAGAAAGGAGGAGGTCACAACGGTGTCACTCTCAACATAAATCTCTTCTATTTATATGAATCTCAGTTTAACTTATACTTACAAAAAAATAAAAATTACATAAAAATAAAAATAAAAATCTACACTAAACTAGAATGAAAACTAGCCTAAGAATCCTTCTTTGCCTAATCACACCCTTCTTCTTCTGCGAAATGCTGTATTTATAGGGGAAAATCAGAGGGGAAAGGAGTGAGCATATAGGGGGAGCAAACGCTCCCCCTATCTCTACAATCAGGCCACGGATCCGTGGCCTTGATGTGGCCACGTGGCCGCATCAGGGGTCAGGATCTGGAGATTTTGGTTTTCCTTTACTTTATCCTTAAAGATTTGTTGTTTGATCCTCTGATTTCGACGATTCTTCTGTTGATTTTTGACTTTAACCAGTTGATTTATAGAGATCTGATTTAACGAATTTTTCAACTAATTTTATCTTTTTTGATTTGCTCTGAATTGTCCTAAGTGCCCTAATCCTTGATTTGAATTAATTCTGAATTAAATCAGAATTTATATGGTCTTTAGGCTTCTTTTTTCTTCCTTCTCCCTTAGTAAAGGCCTGCATATAATTTAGACAATAAATAAGATAAAAACAGAGTTTGTTAAATAATAAATATGGGAATGTGACAACAAATATGCAGTATCAACGACCGATCACACCCTCACAACTATCTTTTGCTCGTCCTCGAGCAAAACATCAAAACTAGACCTAAGAAATTGTTAGACGACTTTCGCAGGTCACGCGATTGTACTGAGAATGTGCAATAAGCCATTAATCCTCTAAGATTCCCCTAGAGGATGAGTTTGTCTCGTGAAGGTTTTAGTAGATTACAGCCACAAAATTCATAAAGAAAGAAACAAAGTGTTAGTATTTTTGAAAAAAAACATTTTGAAAAAGAGAAAATATTTGAAGTATTATTGTAAGAGTTCAAGTAATCTATAAGTTCTAGGAAAACTGAATTTTTCATCCTAAACTTGTTGGCCCAAGGTTACAATCAACCGGTTTTTGAGTTTTGATGATTACAAAAACATATATAGTTATTTATACTAATCATTTTAGTGTTTAAGTGTATTTCAAAGTTCTAAGGATTCATGGTGTGCTCTTCCCTAAAGGAAGATCGTTTTGACTCAAGTCATTTCATTTCGGGTTCAAAATATCAAGCTATTCAAGAAATAATCAAGCTATTCAAGATCACGTATGGAGAAGCCTATTTGAAGACTTTGTAGTCACCTAGAACCTATGTAAGACTTAGTTTGTTAAAGAATGAGGCTGTGTTAAATTGGCTCAAGCGAACACACACATTTTTCAAAATACGGTTTTTATTTTGACTTTTGATTTAAGTTCATACTTGATTTCTATACATGACTCAAATTTTTATAAATTTTATATCTTGTTTACTTCATGTATACCTACCTTTTCAGCATGATACTTAGTCATATTTCCTTACAAAATTAATTTGAAAAATTTTCAAAGTTCAAGAAAAATCCTATAAAAATTTCTATTTCAGGCCTGTCGGTCGACCGGGCGGTCGACCGGTTCATTACAGGCGTGGCCGGTCGACCGGGCCGGTCGACCGAGCCTTGAGACTAGGGCGTGCATGTTTTTGTGCACGTCTGTCGGTCGACCGACTGGAACCACCTTGCTCTCTGTTTCTTGTCGGTCGACCGATCGGTCGACCGACAGCTCCAAACAAAATTTCTCTTTGGCTTCCGGTCGACCGACCGGTCGACCGAGTCCAACGGCTACTTTGCCAATTGGACTGCCGGTCGACCGGGCCGGTCGACCGACAGCCGCCAGCAGCCATAACGGCTAGTTTTTCAGAGATTTCTTTTTAGGATTTGATTGGGATCCGTGTGTCAGCTGGTTCTGAATTTTTCGCAGCTATTTTCTGACCTAATAACCTAGTCCTAATCATATTTTGATCTCCTCTAATCCCTATAAATAGTGGGGATTGGTCTCTTGCAAAATACAAGAAATATACCTAGTTTTTCAAGTTTTCAAAAGAAAGAAAATTTTCAAAGCTCTCAATTCTTATTGTGCATTCTTGGCTACTGTTTTCAGTTGTGTTTCAAAGCAATTTTTCATTACAACTGATCTTGTTTTCTCACTACACTTCTTAAGCCAAAATATCCTCCTCATTCTATAAGGAAGTTGTAAAGAGAAGTTTGTGATCCTTGTTGATCACTTGGTTACTTGTTCTTCTTGCATTGTGATTCCTCTTCGGTAGAGGATTGTAATTGGTGGAGTTGGTACTCGATCTTCGGTAGACCTTGTAATCGTTCCTCGGTGGATATAGTGGAAACCCTTCACGGTGGTGAAGGCGGGGAGTAGAGCGGTGGCTCGAACCTCGAAACAAATCCTTTGTGCTTGCGATGATTTCTTTTCTTTGCTACTCCTTATTGCTCTTCAATTCTAGCTTGTGATATTGCTCTTCATTTCTAACTTGTGTTATATCTTGTGTGCACTTCATCATTGCATCCTTTTCATTCCTTGCTATTTGTCGATCAATACTCATACAACAAGATTATAATACGCACCTCAAACTCTTATCTAGAGGAATCACGAGGAAGGAGTTCAGAGCCCTTCACGGGTATTCGGCTTCTAGTCTTGTTTTGGGCGATCGTTGCATCATTTTTTTTACTTGTTTAAAAAGATCTTAAGATTAGCATTAACACCTATTCACCCCCCCCCCCTCTAGGTGTTTTTCAATTGGTATCAGAGCTTTGGTCTCTAGGCTCTTGGCTTAACAACCTTAGCGAGATCCTATTGGTAATCATTTTCATCTTCATTCATTTAGTAAATATGGTCGAAGGAATTAAGACCCCACTTAAATTTGATAGCCTTAACTTTCCCATATGGAAGGTTAAGATGACCGTATTTTTGCAATCCCTAGGAAGCCGGGTGCAAAGGCGGTGACCAAATCATTTAGTGTACCCACCGGTGATGAGGACACTTGGTCCGATATGAGACAAAAGAATTTAATGCTAATGCTAGGGCTACTATGCTTTGCTTCAAGCACTTAACGATGATGATATCTCTATAGTTATTCATTGCAAATCCGCACATGAGATTTGGACTCACTGCTTGTCACACATGAAGGGACCTCACAAGTTAAGAGGGAAAAAATTGACCTTCTTTGGTCCCAATATGAAAATTTTTCTATGCAAGAAAATGAAACCATAGATGATATGGTTACAAAATTACAAAGATTACTAATGGACATTCTTCTCTAGGTGACATCATCGACAACGACCAAAGAGTAAGGAAGATCATCCGGGCTCCCCTCCATCTTGGAAAGTCAAAGCCACTACCTTGAAGGAACTTAATGACAAGGAAGAGATGGAGCTAATAGGTCTCATTGGGAACCTCAAGACCCATGAGATGGAAAGAAAAGCAAGAGAAGAAATGGCTCCCTCCAAGAAGAAAACTATTGCCTTCAAGAGTCATTCCACATACTCCGACGAAGACGATGAAGAAGAAGATGATGAAGAGCTTTCACTTCTTATAAAGAATGTTCAGAGAATGTATAACAAGGCAAAAGTTTCAAAATAAGAGGAGATGGCAAGGCAAAGAAGAGAAGAAAATTATTTGCTTCAATTGCCAAAAGCCGGGTCATATTGTTGCGGAATGCCCGAATAAAGTCAAGCCCTCCACATCCAAGAAGCCATACAAAAAGAAAGCATTAAAGGCTACTTGGGATTCCGAGAGTGAATCCGAGGAGGAAGTCGACACCGCCAACATGTGCTTCATGGAAAATGAAAGTACAAGTAAGGTAACTCCCAATACTCCTTTTGATTATGAGCTTTTCATGGATGAACTAGGAGAAGCTTTTGAAGAACTCTCACATAACTATGATTTTCTAAAAAGAAATATTTGAAAATGAAAAAGGAAAATGAATATCTAAATCACCAAGTTTTCTCTCTTACAAAAGAAAAGGATAATTGCTTCTACTCTTATTTCTACACAAAAGGATTTTGAGAACTATAAGATTTCTTGCAATGGTAGTTTTCACAAGTTAATGAAAATGAACTTTCCATGCTAAAAGAGAAAATTGATTCATTAGGAATAATTTTGAAAAAATGTGAATTTGATGAGAATAGACTAGAGGCTATGTTTCCTAAGAAACAAGCCCCTAAGAAACATTCACATGCTATTCATGTTCATGCTCATAGATCACAACCTTTACATCATGCCAAACACCCTAAACATGCCACACTCACACCACACATCATGCATTCATGTATGGTAAAAATATTTTCATGCACATATTGTGGCCGTAAAGGTCATTTAGTTAAGTTTTGCTATGATAGACTTAATGCATCGCATAATAATTTTGGGTTCGGAATACTAACTTTCAAGGACCCAAGAAAATTTGGGTACCAGAGTCAACGAATTTGTTAAATTATGTAGGTACCTTCAAGGCCCAACGACGTAAAGGATTGTGGTATCTTGATAGTGGTTGCTCAAGGCACATGACTTGGGATATCAACAATTATGCAACCCTATCAAGATACCATGAAGGTGGCACCGTCACCTTCGGAGATGATGCCAAGGAAAAATCATCGGTATTGGTAATGTTAAACTTGGTACATCCCCTTTAATAGAAAATGTTGTTTTGGTTGATGGCCTCAAGCATAACCTCTTGAGTGTTAGTCAACTTTGTGACAAAGGTTTTGATGTTGTTTTGATAATTTAGCTTGTAAAGTTATTGATAGACTATCCAACACATGTATATTTTCCGGTTTTCGTGAAAGCAATGTATACATGATTGACATGTCTAATATGTTATGCAATGCTACTTGTTTGAAAGCCCTCGATGATGACTTGGTTGTGACATAGAAGATTAGGCCACATTTCTTTTGACCATCTATCTAGATTAAACAAACAAGGAAATGGTGAAAGGTATTCCTTGCTTGAATTTGAAAAAGACCGCATTTGCGACGCGTGCCAACTTAAGAAACAAACTAAGTCCTCTTTCAAGTCAATCAAGGATATCATGACATCACGTCCCTTGGAGTTGATCTATATGGATTTGTTTGGTCCTACTCAAACCAAAAGTCTAAGTGGGAATCGGTTTGCTTTTGTTTTAGTTGATGATTTCTCGCATTTTACATGGGTTTTCTTTTTAGAGTACAAAAATCAAGCCTTTTCATATTTTCAAGCCTTTAAGAAAAGAGTTGAAAAGGAAAAAGATTTTTCTATTTTAAGAATAAGAAGTGATAGAGGTGGTGAATTCAATAACTACCCTTTACCACTTTTTATGAAGAACATGAAATTAAGCATGAACTATCTTGTCCTAGAACTCCACAACAAAATGGAGTCATTGTGAGGAAAAATCGATATTACAAGAGATGGTTAGGACAATGATAAATGAATATGGTCTCCCTCATTATCTATGGGCCAAGGCCGTTAACACATCTTGTTTATATATATCAATCGAGTTTTCTTATGCAAAAATACTTCAAAAACATCTTTTGAGGTCTATTTTTCTAGAAAACCAAATGTTTCATATTTTAAGGTTTTTGGTTGTAAATGTTTTGTTTTGAATACCAAAGATAATTTAGGTAAATTTGATGCAAAGTCTTATGAAGCAATTTTTGTTGGTTATTCAAATACTAGTAAATCTTATAGAGTCTTCAATAAGTCATCTTTAACTATTGAAGAATCTATACATGTTAAGTTTGAGGAATCTAATGTGTTTGTTAAGAATGTTGTAGAAATAGATGCTTTAAATGAAGATATGAAAAGAGCTACTTTTAGGGACTCACCTACTATTGAAGACATGCCAAAGGATGATGAAGGAAAAGAAGTTCAAGACAATGAGGTTCAAGGAAATGAAAATCAAGAAGTTGAAGTGGAGCCTACTCAACAACTTCCAAAAGATTCGAGATTCAATCCTCATCATCCAAGGATCTTATTATAGGTGAAGTATCTAAAGGGGTAACTACTCGTTCTAAACTTCATGATTTATGTGGATACTATGCTTTTATTTCTCATTTTGAACCCAAGAACATCCTCGAAGCCGAGGCCGACTCATATTGGTTGCTAGCCATACAAGAGGAGCTCAATCAATTCGAGCGCAACCAAGTTTGGCATCTTGTTCCTAGGCCCCACGATAGACCAACAATTGGTACTAAGTGGATCTTTAAGAACAAGTTGGATGAGTCAGAAAATATTATTAGGAATAAAGCTAGGTTAGTTGCCCAAGGATACACTCAAGTCGAAGGTATCGATTTTGAAGAAACCTTTGCATCCGTAGCACGGCTTGAAGCCAT
>JAVJIF010001797.1:0-181019 GCA_038442645.1 Agave tequilana | reverse complement strand
GGGGCAGGGAGTTGCAGTGCGCAAAGGGAAGGAGCAAGCTCGTCTATTGATGAGAGTGGAGCCATGGAGGAGGATGTAATGGTGCAAGACGCCAGGAAGAAGGAGATCCGGTTGGTGATCGCCAGGGTTGGTTGGGGTGAGGCACGGATGGACTTCGACGAAGGGCGACGGACTCTAGCGGAGAGGTGGAGGAGGGCACAGGGGATGCTGCCGCCAAGGGAGAAGAAATATAGATTAGGGTTTGGTCTAGGTTAATTAGGGATGATGAGAGTACATAGGGTTAGTTAATGGGTTAGAGATAGTGGGTTTCAGGTTTAGATAAATGGGTATAGGTATGGGTGTGAATTGGGTAATAAGTATCGGGTTAGAGCAAGGCTCATGGGTATAGGTTAAGAGGATATGGGTAATGGGACATGGGTATAGGATAAAGGGGATTGGGCTAACAAGGAGGAACATGAGTATAGGATCAAGGGAAAGTAAAATACTACAAATCATAGTAAATAAATACAAATCATAATAAAAGTAGTAATTACAACAATAATATCATCATTATTAATAACTAATACTACTACTAATAGCAAACAACAATAATAATAAATAATAGTAACATTATTAAATAATAATAATAATAGTTAACCAAATGATAATAATAACATTAACAAGTAATAATATCAATACTAATAAAAATAATGAAATAATAATAGTAATAACTACTACTAATAAAAACAATTAATAATAAGAATAATAATAGAAATATTAGTAATAAGTAATTAAAAATATTGATAAAAGATTAATGGTAGTAATATATAAAGCCAAATTGTCATTTACTATTTTAAATAATTTGTATATTTAATAATTTAATAAGTCATATATCAAGTTAGTTAATAATAATAAGAAAATAACCAGTAAAGCATAAATAAATACTGTAGGAAAATAAAATACAATATTACTAACTAGAAACATTACATTTTACCCACCTTATAAAAATTTCATCCCCGAAATTCAATAGGGCAAGGAAGGGTAAAACAAAAAATTCAGGAATCAAAGGAAAAACAATCAAGCTTCACGTTGCCTCTCTACACATCATAAATCAACGACGTTTCCACTGTGTTACTTTGATTTTTGTTGCCGACTTCAGTAAGAAGTAACCAATCTCAATGACAAAGCAGAAAATAGAATCAAAAGAAGGATAAAAATCAAGATGGAATCCAGATTACTCTAAGGGAAGTGTTGGAATCATGGATATCAACAGATCAAGAAACTGAATTCCAAGGGGAGGACGATCAATTCCAAATGGAGTCAAAATCATAATTAATAGTATATGTATATTGCAGTGTAACTATAACTCATTTCAAATTACCGGTAAGAACTAGGTCTCTCTTGCAAAATAAAAGTTAAAATTCAACATCACAAGTCAAAAACCTAGGCTCTGATACCAAGAAAACCCTGTCACGCCCCGTTTTCGAAAACATGCTGAAGCAGAGACGCGACGAGAGTCAGCGCGCGACGCATATAGGCAAAAAAGTACCTCACGTATACGTGCTAAGCCTTAAGTAACCCGAAACAAGCTTTAAATCAAAGCTATAATGAATCATGATTGCTGCAATATCACATATAAACATCCATGTATGATATCATATAAATAAAGAACTACAATAACAACTGAATCTGATATATTGAGAATCAGGAAATGATAAGAAGGTAAGAAAGATAAGAATACAGAATCAAATAGGGAGAAGTTCCAGCTCCTCGCTAAGCGTACGGTCTCATCGAATACCTGAATAATATAAGAAAGTGTCCAATATCTGGACGTACAAATCCAGGATCGTCAGAAAGCAACATAGTATATGTGTGTGTGTGTATGCGCAAAGGCAAGTACTTGTGCATATAAATAATGTGCACAGAATAATAACAAGATAAATTGCAGACATAAAATAACTAAATAACATGATAAATAGACAACTGAAGAATAACTGAAAATAACATGTATGAAGAAAAAAATGCAACTATTACCACTGTAAATAAAGAACTGATGTCAAGATGCGTAACCTAGCATATGTCACTAGTCTGGTTGGTTTATTAGCCTAACTAATATAGTACTTAGATGTGTCCCCTACCACAGCCGTTTTTTCACATATCAAACAAAGTTATCATTGTTATAACTGCCCGCTAATGTAGTGCATGTGTTTTGAAAGGGTACCGTGCATACCATGGTCTAACACCCCTGGCGCTGAATCGGGACATCGCAAAGCTCTAATAAGTGAAGACCACAGCTCCACACGAAAAGACAACTGGTGTGGCGCCATAATCTAAGCATAGCCCTAACAGCTGACAACTGAATAACTAAGTAGCCAGTCCTACTTTGGTTCCCCATGATTGGAACCACAACTCGGTACCGTAATAAGTCCTTTCAAAATGCACGACATGCATTATCAGGCAATTACCCCTCTTTCCTGGGTTATAAATGTGTTTTATTAACAAGCAATAATATAAGTTATTATTAAAGAGTTACTGATATCTCCAACGGCTAGTGATGTCAATAATAGCTAATAATCTGACAACTGACAACTGATATCTGACAACTGAGTAGTTGACAACTAATATCTAGGGGTGGCAATTGTGTCGGGTCGGGTCGACCTGACCCAATTACTGCTCGACCCATATAATAATCGGGTCCGGTCGACCCGACCCGATTATTATACGGGTCAAAAATTCAGACCCAGACCCGACCCATTCTTAGTCGGGTCGACCCGACCCGACCCATTTATCCCGATTATTAAATTTTAAATACAATTTCTTTACACTTTATTACCAAATTGTTATGTGATATAGTTAGTCATCATACTAAACTCTACACACTAGAGGCCACGGGTTCAAAATTGGTCTTACGCATATTTTTTGATAATTTGATTTAGGCGAAGGGGAGGAGGCGGGGGCGGCAGAGGAGGAGATCAAGGGGAGGAGGTCGAGGAGGAGAAAGAATAATTGGGTCTGGCGGGTTTGGGTCGACCCGACCCATTTAATAATCGGTCAGATGGGTCGACCAGATTACGACCCAAACCAGATAAGACCAAACCCAGACCAGCTAACTTCGGGTCGGGTCGGGTCGGGCGGGTCGTGACCCATCTGCCACCCCTACTAATATCTGACATCTAAAATAGGATACTGGAGATATAGCCACTAACATAATGATGTCACTAACAACTGATAACGGATACAGATATCTACCAACTCCTATAAACTCAAAACACATCATATGATCACCATAATCAGTCTCACCTATAACTGATAAACTGATGACTGCTATCTGATAATTCTAAAATAGAAGATCACCGATATCGACTAGGTCACTATCACAATAACTTAATTCTATTAACTGAAGTAGTCAATAACTAAACATAAAGCACATGGTATATCCTCGAGACCAACTAAGTCAACACGTACTGAAATCATATCTGAAGAGGAAACATCTTCAAACAACTGCAATTTAGAATTGTTCACTTCTAAGTCAATACCAACAACTCATCCATACTCAAAATGATATAATCAGTTGATACATCTAGGAACCCTTGCTTCTAATAATCCAAAACTAATATGATATCACATATCAAAGTCAAAGGTAAGATATCAACACATCTGGTCGCATTCTAACAAAATTGATCACATCAAGTACTGATCAATATCCAATATAAATAACATAAATTCCAGCATAACTCAAACTCCAACTAAGTCCATACACTGATCCATGCATCAATGAATCCAATCTCTTAGTGAAGTAACATCATAACAAGTCCGTCGTCAACCTAAATGAATCATCACCTAAGTTATTGCCAAAAGAAAAATAACAAGTCTGAGAAGTATTCTACATGAAATATGTCATCTGCCCCCAAATATGAACTGGGCCAACTAACCAGTAGATCAAAATGAGTCACTGTCTAAGGTATATTGCTACTAGGCCTAAACCAATAACGACAAACTACCAATACATGATATGACGCTGATACAAGCTCATATCAACTATGTAAATAAAGCAAATAATCATTGATATCTCATGAAGTGGTACAAGTAATCAAACTGACAAAATATAACAGAAAGTCACATGAAATGATAAGAGTAACTGTAAACGCATACCGATAATGGTAAATAAAGAAATAAACAAGAACAAACACTCACATGAAATGACGCAATTTCGGAACTGAATCACCGTCTGGTCTTAACTGCACAAATGGTACTTACCTACGGATCATCCCATGAATCGGTCTTTGAATCGCCTGTGCATCGGGTCCAGAATGGATACAAATTCGAATCTCCTGCTACCGAGTTTGGATACAGGAACGGATCCGATCACTGTAACACGCAACCAAACACATATAATACATATAAATACACTCTTACACATCCACATGTGCACATGCACTCTACATACACGTGTACACAGAAACACATACGTGTACACCCACACACATACATATGCCTCTATACATGCTTATATATACATATATACAAACTAACAATCCTGCATACATACACATATGTACGCTTAAATACACGCATACATCTATACATACTTATATATACATATGTGCATATACTTTCTGAATTAAAACCCATACACATGCACACATCCATGCATAAATACATGCATACGCATGCATGCATACCACAACCACACTCAGCGCACACACAACACGATTAAACACACTTCCCAATTATTACACTTTTACCCCTATATAAATAAATGCACTTATATTGGGGTGATTTGCGATGCGCCGACGGAGGCTCTGGCGGAGGCGTCGGGGGTAACGGAGGATGTCGATGGATAGAGGATCTCGCCGTAGAGGCCGTGGGTGCGTTGGTGCTCGCTGACGGTGATCAATGGCGACCCACAGAGTGGCAGAAAATGGCATCCCACACACAAGAATTACCCACATGAAATAATACACATACACCTACACTAACTATACACATTAATTTAAATACATACATAATTTTAAAGTATAATTAAAACACATGCTAATTACACACATATAAATACCCAATTACCATACATAATACAGAGAGAGAGAGAAAGCATGTTACCCTTTGGGGAGAAGCTCACGCAGGCCTGGGATGAGCGTGGAGGCTCGGGCAATGGGGGGACTGCTGTGCAGGTGATGGTTCGGCCGACAAGGAAGAGATGGCAACCATAATGCTCGGTCTTGGTGCATGAAGGAGAGGCTCGGTGAGGGTGTTGGTCTGGTGTTGCTACGCGGCGGGGGGGTTGCAGTACGCAAAGGGGAGGAGCAAGCTCGGCTATTGGATGGGAGTGGAGCCATGGAGGATGATGCAATGGCTCAAGGCACTAGGGTGAAGGAGATCCAATTGGTGATGGCCGGGGTTGGTTGGGGTGAGGCACGGACAAACTTCGACAGAGGGCGACGGACTCCGACGGAGAGGTGGAGGAAGGGCAGGGGATGCTACCGCCAAGGGAGAAGAAATATAGATTAGGGTTTGGTTTAGGTTAATTAGGGATGATGACATTATATATGGTTAGTTAATGGGTTAGAGATAGTGAATTTCAGGTTTGAATAAATGGGTATGGGTCTGGGTGTGGATTGGGTAATGAGTATCGGGTTGGAGCAATGGAACATGGGTATAGGATAAAGGGTATTGGGCTAACGGGTAGGAACATGAGTATAGGATCAAGGGAAAGTAAAATACTACTAATCATAGTAAATAAATACAAATCATAATAATAGTAGTAATTACAATAATAATATCATCAATTATTAATACTAATACTACTAATAGCAAATAACAAAAATAATAAATAATAGTAAAAATAATAATAATAATAAAAGTTAACCAAATAATAATAATAACATTAACAATGTAATAATATCAATATTAATAATAATGAAATAATAATAGTAATAACTACTACTAATAATAACAATTAATAATAACAATAATAATAGAAATATTAGTAATAAGTAATTAAAAATATTGATAAAAGATTAATGGTAATAATATATAAAGCCAAATTGTCATTTACTATTTTAAAGTAATTTGTATATTTAATAATAAAATAAGTCATATATCAAGTTAGTTAATAATAATAAGAAAATATCCTGTAAAGCAAAAATAAATATCGCAGGAAAATAAAAGTACAGTATTACTAACTAGGAACATTACACCTTGACCTCCACAGCAAAGGCCTTCTGCGAAGACTTCTGCCTCCACATTGGATACAACTTAGCTGCAGGATTTTCTGATTCACGAAGTCAGTTATGCTGTCAGATTACCCCCACGTTCTATATATTTCAGCACTCCTATTTTAGTCAGGACAATTATGGATAAGGGCATATATCTCTGCATATCAATCCCAACAAATCATGCTTTGTTATCTGAGCAGTTATGAGGAAATCCAATGTCCAAATCATGTGAATATGGAGATCCAGAGTATATATGTCATCAATTATAACTACACAGGGTATTTATGCACCTGGATGTCCATCGAGAAATGGGATTGCATCCAAAATGTTATGAAGACAATAGTACTCCGCAAAATTTGTTGTAACCTTTGGACTATAGTGAATTCTCTCCTCCTCCTAGTGGTTTTTCCAATTTAGTTTTTCATGTAAAAATTTTGTGTCTCTGTCTATTTATTATAGTAAAATATTCAATTATCACACGATAACTGAGATAACCTTTCGCTTGTGATGTAAGGTTGACTGTCCGATCAATCGTGTCAGAAAATCCACACCATAAATTGGTACTTTGATTGAGATCTGAGTCCCAACGCTCAGATTCTCCCTTACCAAATTCATCTTCAAAAAGCTTCTCGAACAAGCCATGGCGCCGAAGAAGCAGCAGACCACTAGAGAAGGAACCACCTCCAATGGCAAATCCATTGCCACAGCTGGGGTCATTGTTTCCCTGAGCGACCTCAACCTCAACCCATCGCGGAATAGACGGTCTCCACACCTTTGTAGGGGGCAGGCAGAGACTCCTCCTGCCAGTGACTTGTGAAGCCCAACTCCTCCAAATGTTCGCTGGCATGAAGGAGGAGATGGCAAAGCAGCAAACCTTATTCAACCGCTAGTGGGAACGATCATAATAGGATTGAGAAAATGGGCCAAGAGCGAGAGGAGATGAAGTGCCAATATGACCAACTCCTCGCCCATATCACAGCCCTTTAGAACGCCGCCTCCATTGTCAAAGAGGCCCATTGCTATGGAGGCTACAAGTGGCCAACAGTCCCAAAGCCAAAGGCATCGTAGAGCAGCCTTCCCTACTCCATCAGAGCAATCCGACGATGGGTCAAGTTCTGTGAAGAGCTAAGTACCTGTAGAAGATGTTAGTGTAAGTACACCTAGAGGGGGGTGAGTAGGTGTACGGCTAATCTAATGAACAAAATGCAGAAATTAAAATAATTTGCAACACACTTAATGTAACCAACGAGTGTAGCCGAATTCTCGGTGAAGAGCTCTGGACTAACTCCTTTTGATTCCTCTGAATAAGAGTTTAGGTGCTATATGAAGCTCTCGTGATTAAACACAAGTGAGGCACACACAACATCCCAAGCACGTATATGATATGGCAATATGAATAGATGCACAAAGTATAAGAGAGAGAGAGTTAAAGTCAATGGATCAAATGCAAACACCAAGATTTGTTTTGAGGTTCGAGCACACAGCTCTACGTCCCCACCTTCACACAGAAGGATTTCCACTAGCTTGTCCACACAGGACTCCCACACAGGGAATCTCCACTGAGGATTTGGGGTAATACAATCAGGAGTATACAACTCCTCTCTCAATTACAAACACAACCTCTACACTTAGAGGCTAGGAACAAAGCCACCAATATCAACCTCACAAATGAGGGATAGGCACAAAGCCAAACAACCAATCAACCTCTCACTAGAGGGATAGAGTACAAAGCCACCACTCTAAAAATCAACCTCTACACAAGAGGGATAATACAAAGTAGGAGGGTTTACAACTTGGTGATCAAAAGACCACAAACCAATCTCTTTCTCACTTAAATAAAGATCCTAATAGATAGGTAGATATGATAAGCTCAAGTGAGAAAATAAAGTGTTTGAAAATGAAAATAACAAAGAAAAACACTTGAAAAATCACAAGATAGATATAGAATTAGAGATCAAAAACCAATTCCTAAATACTCTCTTTTTCTTAGAATTTTTCAACACTTTAAAACAAATAAAGATTGATCTTTTGAACCCAAAAATCTTTTGAAAACTTGCTATTTAAACATTAGAGAAGTAGGAAAATTTTGCTCTTAAAACTTATGTCAAAACCTCTCTTAATTGGGGTATAAATAGGCCCCATAAAAATTCTACCCGTTGGCAGCTAACAAGGTCAAAATTGACCTTTCGATCGACCGACCGGTCAACAGTCAAAAATTTGACCGTTGAGCCCGCCCGGTCGACCGCCCGGTCGACCGTGCCTAGAACTAGACAGCATCGGCTCTTGGGCCGGTCGACCGCCCGGTCCGGTCGACCGGGACAACCCGAGAGTGGGTTGCCTTCAGTCGGTCAACCGCTCGGTCGATCGGCCAACTGATATGGCCTTGTGCACATCTCATGCACATCCGGTCGACCGTTCCGGTCGATCGGTTCCTGGTCCGGTCGACCGCCAGAGCCTGACTGATCTGATTAAGGGATTTGGAAACTGGGTTTTTAATTACCAAATAAATCCCATAAAATCTCTAAAAATCCACAAAAATAGTTTCTTGTATTATCTATGATATACAAACATGTGTGAAAAAATTCAAAACATATCTCAACTTATGTGAACCATTTTTGTGTTATGGAAATTTTACCAAAAACCAAAACCCGTATTTTCCAAAACTAGGATTTTTGAAATGGAAAATCGTTTTGTCCAAAACTCATCCAAATACAAAAACATGATACTTAAACAACTTGAAGCATGTTATATATGGATATAATCCAATATACATATAAAGACATATATTAATATTTTTGACTTAAAAACCAAGATCGGTTAAACCAAAACCGAAAACCAATAATCATGAAACGGGTGTGTGTTGTGAACTTGAGCATATCACACTATCTAATCTTTAACAATGGATCTAAAACATAAACTAAACAATCTACCGAAGTCTTCTTGTAGAGCGCCGTCTCCGAGTCGACTCGATCCAAATGTGATCCGCCGAGCTTGACTTCAAATGAGTTCTAAATATGAACTTTGATGCTCGGGCTCTTAAATCACCATGTAAAAGCTCCAAAACACCTTTGTTGAAGCTAATCACTTACTAATATCTTGGTTAAGTATCTAAAACTAAACATCACAAGATTATTAGTAATCTATAACAATATGAGTTAATCATCATCAAAACTAGAGTGGAAGACCTCTGGGCCAACAGTTAGTACCAAACAACACACATGCATATATATGAATCACCTAGAGGGAGTGAATAGGTGTAATGCAAATCAATGCACAATTTAAAAATGAGATGATGCACCAATCACTCAAAGTAAGATTAGAAGCCGGATACCCCGTGAAGGGCTCTGAACTCCTTCCTCGTGATTCCGCTAAATAAGAGTTTGAGGTGCGCAATGTAATCTTGTTGTGAGAGTATAGATTGACAACACAAGAATGAATAAATAGAAAGTAAGAAACATAAGTAAACCAATTGCAAACACAGAGATTTGTTTCGAGGTTCGAGGACCCTGCTCTACGTCCCCGCCTTCACCAAAAGGATTTTTGATCCACTAGAAATTCCACAGAGGATTACAATTGTTAGGGAGTACCCAATTCCTCAATCACACTCCTCTAATTCAAAGGTAGTGTAGCCATAAGTACAATAATCACTTGGTGATCAAAAGACTACAAACTCTCTTTTGAAAAACCTTTCTTTACAAAACCCTAGAGAATAATATGTTGGATTGAAGCTCAAGGTTTGTAAGTGAAAATAAAACAAAATAGAAGAGAGATTTGATTCAAAAACTTTAGAAATAAATTAGAGATTAGAGCACAAAAAACTGCGAGTAAAAACTTCTATCAAGAATACTCAAACTTTGAATTCTTTGCAATAGATGTTGTGATTCTCCTCAACCCCAACCACCTCTATTTATAGGATTTAGGTAAGGATTAAAGGGTAAATGATTATTTTGACTAATCAGGAATAATATGATAAAAAATCAGCCTAAAACCACCTTTTAAGATTAAAACAACATTTTAAAACATGTTTAAAAATTTAGCCATTTGGCCAGAAACACCAATCACGATCGACCGGCCGGTCGACCAGTTTTCAAAAATTTCTGACAGTTGGCTGACTTCGGTCGACCGCCCGGTCGATCGTCCTAAACTGAGAGTTTAGGCCAGTCTGTCGGTCGACCGCTCGGTCAATCGCCATGGGGTCAAGTCGACTGGGGAACGTGCACACATGCACACCCCCATGGGTCAGAACTGCGATCGACCGTGCGGTCGACCGATCTGACCTGTAATATAGCCGGTCGACTGCCCGGTCGATTGCAACAGGTCATAAGTGAAAACTTCGTTAAAATTGATTTGAAGATATGTTTATATTCAAAGGGATTTTTGTAAAGACTTTGTAAAATACAATAGGCTAAGTATATGCATACTGAAATAGTACTTTAAAGTATTTTAAGCAAGAGTCAAAAATAAAATTTTGAATATACGTGCAATTTTGTGTGTGTAGGTTATTTGAGCTTCAACATTATATTATTCTTTAACAAACTAGCAACATAAAAATCTATAGGTAGGCGTCTCTGAATCGCGTTGCTGAGCTAGAGTCTCCTATCCTATGAGAAAATCCTCTTGAGCCATCAACCTTGAACATGCTTGAGAACGCTTGAGCCATCAAGACTAGTACAAACCTGAAAATCATTCTAGAACCTCTATTAGTATCAAATATCTTTTATATGGTTTGTTATCATCAAAACGCATAAAATGGAGAGTGTAACTTTTGGGCCAACAATCTCCCCCTTTTCGATGATGACAAAACATATAAGCTATAACACAAGATATAGAAGGGAGATAAAAACTCCCCCTCAAATAATGCTATATTAAACAAGTATACAATACTAAAGCATGAAACCTAATGAAAGAATAAATGTGAAAACATATTCTTTGATATAAAACAAACTTATTATTTGAGAACAAAAAAAAAACACAAAACACAAACACAGAACACAAATTCTCCCCCTTTTTGTCATACGTCAAAAAGGAATATATTAGTATGAGAACTCTTTTAGTCAATAACACAAACATTGAATCATCACATATAAAGAAAAATCTATTGAAATCAAGTGGTTTAGTGAAAAAATCGGCAAGTTGAAAATCAGTAGAAACATAATCAATATCAATATCACCTTTCTCAAAATGATCTCTAAGAAAGTGATATCTAATCTCTATGTGCTTGGTCTTACTATGTTGATTTGCATTCTTAGTCATATGAATTGTACAAGTATTATCACAAAATATTTTAATATGATCATAAGGAAAATCATAATCAAGGAGAGTATGTTTCATCCAAAGGACTTGAGCACAACATGCCCCAGCCGCAACATACTCCGCCTCGACGGTTGAGAGGGCTATAGAATTTTATTTCTTGGAAGGTCATAAACAAGACAATTACCAAGAAATTGACATGTTCCACTAGTACTCTTCCTATTCACTCTACAACCTGCATAGTCGGCATCTGAAAAACTCGTCATTGAGAATTGTCCGGTCTTCGGATACCATAGACTCATTCCTATAGTGCCCTTAAGGTATCGAATAATGTGTTTTACAGCAATCAAGTGGGATTCTTTAGGACAAGATTGGAATCTAGCACAAAGACACATACTAAACAAAATGTCCAGCCTACTAGCCGTTAAATACAACAAACTACCAATCATGCTTCTATATAATCTTATGTCTACACTCTTACCTTGGTCATCCTTGTCAAGCTTGGTTGTGGTAGCCATGGGAGTGTTGCAAGTTTTTGAGTCTTCAAGTCCAAACTTCTTGATGAGTTCCTTAGTGTACTTGACTTGACTTATGAAGATCCTATCACTCCTTCGCTTGATTTAGAGTCCAAGAAAATTGTTCAATTCACCCATCAAAGACATCTCAAATTCATGTTGCATACATGATTCAAACTCCTTACAAAGTAATTCATTAGTAGAACCAAACATTATATCATCAACATATATTTGTACAATAAGAATGTCACTACCAACATGTTTAGTAAATAATGTGGTGTCTACTTTGCCCTTAACAAAATCACTTGATAGAAAAAAGTAGAAAGTCTTTCATACCAAGCTCTTAGAACTTATTTTAAACCATATAATGCTTTATCTAGTTTGAAAACAAATTTGGATGTTTATGATCAACAAAACTGGGGGGTTGTTCAACATATACTTCCTCTTCAATAAAGCCATCTAAAAATGCACTTTTAACATCCATTTGAAAAAGTTTGAAATTTTTATAGGATGCATAAGCTAGTGTGATCCGTATGGCTTCTAGCCGTGGTACGGGTGCAAAGGTCTCCTCAAAGTCGATTCCTTCAACTTGGGTGTAACCTTGGGCCATTAATCTAGCCTTATTCCTGACAACATTTCCTGACTCATCCAACTTGTTCCTAAAAATTCACTTAGTACCAATTGTTGGTCTATCGTGGGGTTTAAGAATAAGATGCCAAACTTGGTTGCGCTCAAATTGATTTAGCTCTTATTGCATCGCAAGGAACCAATGTGAGTCATGTTTTTGGGTTCAATATAAGCTATGAATGCATAATGCCCACACAAAACATAGATTTTGGAGGAGTGGTTACCCCTTTTGATACATCACCTATGATGAGATCTTTGGGATGATTTGTGGCGTATCTTCAATCTTTAGGAAGTGGTTGTGATAGTTTCACTTCATCCTTTTGAACTTCCCCATTAGGTTCTTGCTTGTCTTCTTCGATGGGTGAGTCATTCAAAGATATTTTCTCCATGTCCTCACCTAAAGAGTCGATCTCTACAACATTCTTAACAAATGCATTAGATTCCTCAAATTTAACATGCATAGATTCTTCAATTGTAAGAGATGATTTATTGAACACTCTATATGCTTTGCTAGTACTAAAGTAGCCAACAAAAATTGCTTCAAAAGTCTTAGCATCAAATTTGCCCAAATTAACTTTGGTGTTCAAAATAAAACATTTGCATCCAGAAACTTTAAAATACGAAACATTTGGTTTTCTCAAATGATAGATTTCAAAGGAAGTTTTGGAAGTATTTTTCACAAATAAATTCGGTTTGATGTATAGCATGCGGTGTTTATGGCCTCGACCTAAAAGTATTGAGGGAGCATGTATTCACTTATCATGGTCCTAACCATTTCTTAAAGAGTTCTATTCTTCCATTCAATACTCCATTTTGTTGTGGAGTTTTAGGACATGACATTTCATGCTTAATTCTATTTTCATCACAATAAGTCATAAAGAATTGGTTGACAAACTCACCACATCTGTCACTTCTTATGCGTAAAATCAAAAATCCTTTTTCTTTTTCAACCCTTTTTTGAAAAATCTTAAAATGCGATAAAGTTTGATCTTTATACTCCAAAAAGAAAATCCATGTGAAATGAGAGAAATCATCGGCTAAAACAAAAACATATCTATTTTCATTTAAACTTTTAGTTTTAGTTGGTCCAAATAGATCCATGTGGATCAATTCTAATGGCCTAGATATCATAATATCCTTGATTGGTTTGAAAAAGGACTTGGTTTGTTTTTCAAGTTGGCAGGCACTACAAATGCGGTCTTTTTTAAACTTCAAATAAGGAATACCCTTTACCGATTCCTTAGAATTGATTCTAGAAAGATGATCAAAAGAAGCATCGCCTAATCTTCTATGCCATAACCATGAAATCTCATCAAAAGCATTTAAACATTTTGTAATTCAATCCAAATTAAGCATATCAATAATGTAGACATTATTTTCACGAAATTTAGTAAGAATACATTCATTGGTTTTATAATAAAAAATATTGCAAGAAGATTCATCAAAAATAACTTTGAGATCAAGATCACATAGTTGACTAATACTAAGTAAATTATGTTTAAGCCCATCAAAAAGAACTACAATTTCAATTAAAGGAGATGTACCAATCTTGATGTTACCTATACCGATAATGGTGCCATTGGAGCCATCTCCGAAGGTGACAGTGCCACCTTCAACGTACCTCGATATGGTTCCAAATTATTGATGTCCCATGTCATATGCCTTGAGTAACCACTATCAAGGTACCACTGCTCCTTACGTCTTGGAGTCTTGGTGTGTACCTATATCAAATAATTGAAAGGTTAATTTTCGTACCCATATTTTATTAGGTCCTAATACGTTAGTGTTTCGAACCCAAACATGGTTATTTATACTATTTATATGATCTTAACAAAATTTGGCTAAATGACCATTCCGGCCACAATAAGTACATTTATAAATTCTTTCATATTTAAAAGCATTAATGAGCATGTGGTTTATGAACATGTGATTTGTGAACATGTGGTATTTTAGCATGATTGACATGTTATGTGTCGGCATGATGAACATGTAGAGTTTTAACATGTGATGGTTTATCATGTTTAATATGTGATGTGTGCATGTGTTTCTTTGAAAACATTTCTTCAAGTTTAGAATTTTTAAATGCACATTCTTTTAAAACATTTCCCAAATCATTTATTCTAGTTTTTAACATAGAAATCTCATTTTCATCAATTTTAGGATATTTAACTTTGCATGCAACGCTATAGGCATCAAAATCTCTTTGTGTTGAAATAATAGAAGAAGATAATTCATCTTTTTCTTTGAAAAATTAGCAATTTGGTTGTTAAGCATTTCATTTTCCTTTTTTAACTTTAAATAATCTTCCTTCTTAGAATCAAAACTTTCCGAAAGTTCAATGAAAGCTTGTAATAATACTTCTTTGATTATTTTAATATCATCATAAGATGGTACGGGAGTTACCTTAGGTGTGTTTGCCATGAAACACATGTTAGCCGTGTCAACTTCATCTTCGGATTCACTTTCCGAATCCCAAATTGCTTTGAATGCCTTCTTTACAAACGGCTTCTTTTGTTTCATAGAGGAAGATATCTTGTTCTTAAAATCTGGACATTCGGCTAAAATGTGTCCAAGTTTCGACAGTTGTAGCAAGTGATCTTCTTCTCCTCCTTCCCTTCCCATCGCCTTCTATGGTTAGGCATTTTCTTATGGTGCTGTGGCAACATACTCCGCCTCGGCGGTTGAGAGTGCTACGGAATTTTGTTTCCTAGAGGACCATGAAACAAGACAATTACCAAGAAATTGACATGTCCCACTTGTACTCTTTCTATCTACTCTACAACCCGCATAGTCGGCATCCGAATAACTCGTCATTGAGAAATCTCCGGTTTTCGGATACCATAGACCCATCCCAATAGTGCCCTTAATATAACGAATAATGCGTTTTACCGCAATAAGATGGGACTCTTTAGGACACGATTGAAATCTAGCACAAAGACACACACTAAACATGATATCCGGCCTACTTGCCGTTAAATAAAAGACTTCCTATCATGCTTCTATATAATTTAATATCAACATTTTTACCTTGGTCATCTTTATCAAGCTTGGTTGTAGTTGCCATGGGAGTGTTGCAAGTCTTTGAGCCTTCAAGTCCAAACTTCTTTACAAGTTCCTTTGCGTACTTGGCTTGACTTATGAACGTCCCATTTTGCAATTGCTTGATTTGGAGTCCAAGGAAGAAATTGAGCTCACCCATTGAAGACATTTCAAACTCAAGTTGCATTACCTTTTCAAAATCCTTGCACAAAAGCTTATTAGTAGAACCAAAATTATATCATCAACATAAATTTGCACAATTAATATATCATTATCAACATGCTTAGTGAATAGAGTGGTGTCTACTTTGCCTTCAAATTTTCTCCAGAAGTTGAGCTTGTTCCTCCGGTACATCCTTTTGACATTTCGCACAAGGAGGGAGAGCTCCTCATCTTCTTCTTCATCTTCTTCATCGTCTTCAAGAGTGGATGAAGACTTGAAAGCTATGGACTTCTTCTTTGTTGGAGCGGCCTCTTCTCTTGCTTTCTTCTCCATCTCATGGGTCTTTAGGTTCCCAATGAGACTAATGATGTCCATCTCATCTTTGTCGTTCAATTCCTTCAAGGTGGTGGCCTTTATCTCCCAAGATGGAGGAAGAGCCCGAATCACTTTGCGCACCTTTTGATCGTTGGAGATGACGTCACCTAAGGAAGAAAGACCATTGGTGATTTTAGTGAATCTAGTAATCATACAATCAATAGATTCATCATCAAGCATTTTAAATGATTCATATTGAGACCTCAAGAGATCTATCTTAGCTCTCTTGACTTGTGAAGTCCCTTCATGTGTGACCAATAAGTGTTGCCAAATCTCATAGGCGGATTGGCAATGAATTACCCGTGTAAGGTCATCCTCATTCAAGGCGGTTAAAAGGGAGTTTTGGGCCTTAGAGTTAGCCTCATATTCTCTAAAGTTGAAGTCGGTCCATGTGCTCTCATCACTATCGGGTGCTACATAGGGTTTGGTCAAGGACTTAGCCACTAAACTACCTAATGATTGCAAAAAGATAGTCATCCTAACCTTCCAATAGGGAAGTTGAGTCCATCAAATTTAGGTGGGGATTTAATGTTATCGGCCATGTTTACTAGTGATGAATGAATGAAATGAGAAATGTTGATTAGCAAATTTTAAGGATCTCTCTATGGATGTTAAGCCATAACCTAGAGTCCAAGCTCTGATACCAATTGAAAATCACCTAGAGGTGGGGTGAATAGGTGATGATGCTAATCAAAGAGCAATTTAAAAATTATGATGCAAATGTAATGCAACAATCTCCCAAAACAAGACTAAGAGCCGAATTCCCTATTAAGGGCTCTGAACTCCTTCCTCCGGCTTCCTCGTAAAATGAGTTAGAGGTGCGCAATGCAACCTTGTTGTATGGGATAATGATTGACAATATGAATGAAAAAGAATATGGCAATGACAATCTCAAGCAATAAGTAATGACAAGGAAAAGTAAACCAATCGCAAACACAAAGATATGTTATCGAGGTTCGAGCACCCAGCTCTACTCCCCGCCTTCCCCAGAAGGATTCTATCTACTTCCACTATCACAAAGATCACAAATACAATGGAGTACCCAACTCCACAATCTCAAGTACAAGGAATTTTTGAGTAGTCAAAAGACCACAAACTCTCTCTTTTAATTGTCTCTTCCCTTACAAAAGGTCCTTAGAGAACAATGAGTAGGAATGAAGCTCTTGTGTGTAAAGAGAAAAGAAAATGAAATCAGAGAATTCTTGAAAACACTTCAGAAAATGAGAGAGAATTTCAGCACAAAACCAAGAAACCAAGCTCTTTTGAATGCCTTAAACTTTTGAATTTTTCTTGTGATAATTAGGTGAACCAATCTCTCCCCAAACACCCCTATTTATAGGAGAGGGCTAGGGTTAGAAGATAAAATATTTTTAAGGCTAATCAGAATGTATTAAACCCAAAACAGGTCATTTAAACTCACTTAAGTGAGAAAAGACAAAAATAAACAGCTCAGAAAAAAATGCCCGTTACTGTTCAAACGGCTCTGTCGGTCGACCGCAAGTTCAAATATATGACCGTTGCAGGCCAGAGGTCGACCGCCCGGTCGACCCATTTTAACCGAGAGCAGACTGAGCTACAGTCGGTCGACTGCACGATCGACCGGCAGACATGCACACGGATACGTGCACCTGCCAGTTCCACGGTCGACTGGGACGGTCGACCGGTCAAACCTGACATAGAATCAGTCGACCGGTCGGTCGACCGGAACAGGTCAAAAATTAGTTTTTGGAAAGAATATAAAGGAGATTTTGATTTTGACAAAAATACTTTTGAACATAGATTAGTATAAAACATAAAGATATAAATGTAGACAAAATCTTGTATACAAAATATTTTTGTATAACATATTAGAAAACGTTTTGGAATAAACTTGTGCGCAAAAACGTGTGTGATAGAGCTTCAAACCTATCCACTATTCTTTAACAAACTATAAAACTAAAAATATAATGATTAAATACTTTTTGAGCAATCTTCAAGTCTTTGAGCCATCCAATGCCTTGCTTGTGCCTTCTCTTCTATGATCCTTCCTTGATTGTGCAATTTGCCTTCCTTGCTATGTGAAACTTAGAAGTTCTTGCAAAGGCTAAGCCAATGGTCTCCAAACATGGTACAAAACCTGAAACTTATCTTGAACAAATTCATTAGTACCAAATAGCTCTTATTTGGTTTGTCATCATCAAAACACAAAACAAGAGAGTGTAACCTCTTGGGCCAACAATCTCCCCTTTTTGATGATGACAAAACAAATAGGCTATAGACAAAAATATGGGGGAGGAGAAGACTCCCCCTCAAATTATGCTATATTTATGCTATATGAAAAACACAAGAATTTATTAAAAACACAAAAACATACTCTTGATGCCAATTGAAACCAAATTGAAACAATACCAATAAAACACAAAATACAAGAGTTCTCAAATTCATAAAACACAAGACTCATAACAAAAACTCATAAAACCAAAACATATAAATTCATATGGAACCAAGACCAAATGAACTTATTTTTGTCCCATGTAAACTTATTCTCCCACTTTTTGTCATACATCAAAAAGGGTTATGAAAAACATGTCTATTCAATAACACAAACATTAAGTTCTCCACAAATAAACGAGAATCTAGCAAAATCAAGTGGTTTAGTGAAAATATCGGCTAGTTGTAAATCCGTGGAAACATGATCAATATCTATATCTCCTTTCTCAAAATGATCTCTAAGAAAGTGATATCTAATCTCAATGTGCTTGGTCTTACTATGTTGATTTGCATTCTTAGTCATGTGTATAGTACTAGTATTATCACAAAATATTTTTATATGATCAAAATGCAAATCAAAATCAAGGAGAGTATGTTTCATCCAAAGGACTTGTGCACAACAAGCCCCTGCGGCAACATACTCCGCCTCGGCGGTTGAGAGTGCTACGGAATTTTGTTTCCTAGAGGACCATGAAACAAGACAATTACCAAGAAATTGACATGTCCCACTAGTACTCTTTCTATCTACTCTACAACCGCATAGTCGGCATCCGAATAACTCGTCATTGAGAAATCTCCGGTTTTCGGATACCATAGACCCATCCCAATAGTGCCCTTAATATAACGAATAATGCGTTTTACCGCAATAAGATGGGACTCTTTAGGACACGATTGAAATCTAGCACAAAGACACACACTAAACATGATATCCGGCCTACTTGCCGTTAAATATAAAAGACTTCCTATCATGCTTCTATATAATTTAATATCAACATTTTTACCTTGGTCATCTTTATCAAGCTTGGTTGTAGTTGCCATGGGAGTGTTGCAATTCTTTGAGCCTTCAAGTCCAAACTTCTTTACAAGTTCCTTTGCGTACTTGGCTTGACTTATGAACGTCCCGTTTTGCAATTGCTTGATTTGGAGTCCAAGGAAGAAATTGAGCTCACCCATTGAAGACATTTCAAACTCAAGTTGCATTACCTTTTCAAAATCCTTGCACAAAAGCTCATTAGTAGAACCAAAAATTATATCATCAACATAAATTTGCACAATTAATATATCATTATCAACATGCTTAGTGAATAGAGTGGTGTCTACTTTGCCTTCAAATTTTCTCCGGAAGTTGAGCTTTTTCCTCCGGTACATCCTTTTGACATTTCGCACAAGGAGGGAGAGCTCCTCATCTTCTTCTTCATCTTCTTCATCGTCTTCAAGAGTGGATGAAGACTTGAAAGCTATGGACTTCTTCTTTGTTGGAGCGGCCTCTTCTCTTGTTTTCTTCTCCATCTCATGGGTCTTTAGGTTCCCAATGAGACTAATGATGTCCATCTCATCTTTGTCGTTCAATTCCTTCAAGGTGGTGGCCTTTATCTCCCAAGATGGAGGAAGAGCCCGAATCACTTTGCGCACCTTTTGATCGTTGGAGATGACGTCACCTAAGGAAGAAAGACCATTGGTGATTTTAGTGAATCTAGTAATCATACAATCAATAGATTCATCATCAAGCATTTTAAATGATTCATATTGAGACCTCAAGAGATCTACCTTAGCTCTCTTGACTTGTGAAGTCCCTTCATGTGTGACCAATAAGTGTTGCCAAATCTCATAGGCGGATTGGCAATGAATTACCCGTGTAAGGTCATCCTCATTCAAGGCGGTTAAAAGGGAGTTTTGGGCCTTAGAGTTAGCCTCATATTCTCTAAAGTTGAAGTCGGTCCATGTGCTCTCATCACTATCGGGTGCTACATAGGGTTTGGTCAAGGACTTAGCCACTAAACTACCTAATGATTGCAAAAAGATAGTCATCCTAACCTTCCAAATAGGGAAGTTGAGTCCATCAAATTTAGGTGGGGATTTAATGTTATCGGCCATGTTTACTAGTGATGAATGAATGAAATGAGAAATGTTGATTAGCAAATTTTAAGGATCTCTCTATGGATGTTAAGCCAAAACCTAGAGTCCAAGCTCTGATACCAAGTGAAAATCACCTAGAGGGGGGGTGAATAGGTGATGATGCTAATCAAAGAGCAATTTAAAAATTATGATGCAAATGTAATGCAACAATCTCCCAAACAAGACTAAGAGCCGAATTCCCTATTAAGGGCTCTGAACTCCTTCCTCCGGCTTCCTCGTAAAATGAGTTAGAGGTGCGAAATGCAACCTTGTTGTATGGGATAATGATTGACAATATGAATGAAAAAGAATATGGCAATGACAATCTCAAGCAATAAGTAATGACAAGGAAAAGTAAACCAATCACAAACACAAAGATATGTTATCGAGGTTCGAGCACCCAGCTCTACTCCCCGCCTTCCCAGAAGGATTCTAGCTACTTCCACTATCACAAAGATCACAAATACAATGGAGTACCCAACTCCACAATCTCAAGTACAAGGAATTTCTGAGTAGTCAAAAGACCACAAACTCTCTCTTTCAATTGTCTCTTCCCTTACAAAAGGTCCTTAGAGAACAATGAGTAGGAATGAAGCTCTTGTGTGTAAAGAGAAAAGAAAATGAAATCAGAGAATTCTTGAAAACACTTCAGAAAATGAGAGAGAATTTCAGCACAAAAACCAAGAAACCAAGCTCTTTTGAATGCCTTAAACTTTTGAATTTTTCTTGTGATAATTAGGTGAACCAATCTCTCCCCAAACACCCCTATTTATAGGAGAGGGCTAGGGTTAGAAGATAAAACATTTTAAGGCTAATCAGAATGTATTAAACCCAAAACAGGTCATTTAAACTCACTTAAGTTAGAAAAAGATAAAAATAAACAGCTCAGAAAAAAATGCCCGTTACTGTTCAAACGGCTCTGTCGGTCGACCGGTCGGTCGACCGCAAGTTCAAATATATGACCGTTGCAGGCCAGAGGTCGACCGCCCGGTCGACCCATTTTAACCGAGAGCAGACTGAGCTACAGTCGGTCGACTGCACGGTCGACGGCAGACATGCACACGGATACGTACACCTGCCAGTTCCACGGTCGACTGGGACGGTCGACCGGTCAAACCTGGCATAGAATCAGTCGACCGGTCGGTCGACCGGAACAGGTCAAAAATCAGTTTTTGGAAAGAATATAAAGGAGATTTTGATTTTGACAAAAATACTTTTGAACATAGATTAGTATAAAACATAAAGATATAAATGTAGACAAAATCTTTTATACAAAATATTTTTGTATAACATATTAGAAAACATTTTGGAATAAACTTGTGCGCAAAAACGTGTGTGATAGAGCTTCAAACCTATCCACTATTCTTTAACAAACTATAAAACTAAAAATACAATGATTAAATACTTTTGAGCAATCTTCAAGTCTTTGAGCCATCCAATGCCTTGCTTGTGCCTTCTCTTCTATGATCCTTCCTTGATTGTGCAATTTGCCTTCCTTGCTATGTGAAACTTAGAAGTTCTTGCAAAGGCTAAGCCAATGGTCTCCAAACATGGTACAAAACCTGAAACTTATCTTGAACAAATTCATTAGTACCAAATAGCTCTTATTTGGTTTGTCATCATCAAAACACAAAACAAGAGAGTGTAACCTCTTGGGCCAACATGAAGATATGAAAATAGTAATTAACAACTTATAGGATCTTTCTAAGGATGTAAAGCTAAAAACTAGAGTCCTAACTCTGATACCAATTGAAATCACCAAGAGGGCGTGAATAGGTGTAATACAAATCAATGCACAATTTAAAAATGAGATGATGCAACGATCACTTAAAGAAAGATTAGAAGTCGGATACCCTGTGAAGGGCTCCAAACTCCTTCCTCGTGATTCCTCTAAATAAGAGTTTGAGATGCGCAATGCAATCTTATTTTTAGAGTATAGATCGACAATACAAGAATGAATGAATAGAAAGTAAGAAACACAAGTAAACCAATCGCAAATACAGAGATTTGTTTTAAGGTTCGAGCACCCAGCTCTACATCGCCGCCTTCACCCAGAAGGATTTCTGCTCCACTAGAATTTTCACAATGGATTACATTCACTAAGGAGTACCCAACTCCACAATGACACTCCTCTAGTCCAGAGGTAGTGTAGCCACAAGTACAATAATCACTTAGTGATACAAAGACCACAAACTCTCTTTTGAAAAACTTTTCTTTACAAAACTCTAGAGAATAATATGTAGGATTGAAGCTTAAGGTTTGTAAGTAAAAATAAAATAAAGTAGAAGAGAGATTTGATTCAAAAACTTCAGAAATAAATCAGAGTAGAGCACAAAAACTGAGAGTAAAAACTTCTTTCAAGAATACTCAAACTTTGAATTCTTTGCAATAGATGTTGTGATTCTCCTCAACCCCAACCACCCCTATTTATAGGATTTAGGTAGAGATTAAAGGGTAAATGATTATTTTGACTAATCAAGAATAATATGACCAAAAACTAGCCTAAAACCACGTTTTAAGATTAAAATAATGTTTTAAAACATGTTTAAAAAACTAGCCATTTGGCTAGAAACACTGATCACAGTCGGCCGGTTTTTAAAGATTTCTGACTGTTGGCTGACTCAGGTCGATCGCCCGGTCGACCGTCCCAAACCGAGAGTTTAGGTCAGTCAGTCGGTCGACCGCCATAGTGTCCGATTGACCGCCGGGTCGACCCGGGAACGTGCACACATGCACACCCCCATGGGTCAGAACTGCGGTCGACCACGCGGTCGACTGATCTGACCTGTAATAGAGATGGTCGACCGCAACAGGTCATAAGTGAAAAATTAGTTAGAAATGATTTGAAGATATGTTTATATTCAAAGGGATTTTTGTAAATACTTTGTAAAATACAATAGGCTAAGTATAGCATACTTAAATAGTACTTTAAAGTATTTTAAATAAGAGTCAAAAATAATATTTTGAAAACACATGCAATTTTGTGTGTGTAGGGTATTTGAGCTTCAACACTATATACTATTCTTTAACAAACTAACAACATAAAAATCTATAGGTAGGTGTCTCTGAACCGCGTTGCTGAGCTAGAGTCTCCTATCCTATGAGAAAGTCCTCTTGAGCCATCAACCTTGAACGTGCTTGAGAACGCTTGAGCCATCAAGACTAGTACAAACCTGAAAATTATTCTAAAACCTCTATTAGTACAAAATAGCTTTTATATAATTTGTTATCATCAAAATGCATAAAATGGAGAGTGTAACCTTTGGGCCAATAATATAAATAACAAGCAACAAAACCGCCAAGCGGTTAAACTCAGAGGCTGAGCAGGTAGGGGTATAGCTAAGTCATTCCTGGTGAGGATGGCAGTTATGCTCTGCCCGCTTCCACACGGTGTGGCTAATAAAATCAAAGGGGTTTAAGTCCGAAGACTGAGCAAAGAGGAAGCATAGTAAGCTAAACCTGACTAGGTGTCTAATAGTCTAATTACACAGTCACCTGACTTAGTTAGGCTCCTGACAAAACTGAAGAAACCATGGGATTTGAGTCCAGGGACTAACGATCATGAAGGATTGATCACGAAAAGTAATAGAGTAATATCACAAGTAGTATACATGTACAGAAATTAAACTATGCTATTACAAGCAATCACCACACCGATACAAATACATGATACTGGTACACATATACATGTCCATAATACAAATACAAATCCGACAAAATACAGAATACATCATCTCAAAAATACATGTACACCCATCTAAACGGGGTATCCAATAAAGCTAGATCACTCCCCCTAAATATCTCAGAATACGCAACAAATTCTGGGAGCTCCAATAATACAATACGTACAAGCTTTTAAATATTAATAAAATATAGATGAGAGAGAGGGAAACCTATAGAGAGAAAGAAGAAAGAGTGAACAGGTTAGATTAAGACAGAGAGTGGGATAGAGAGAAGATATCTAGATAGAGATCTAGAGAGAAAGAAAGAAAAAAGAGAGGGGAGTAGGCCACGACCTGGATAAGCTATGGTCTGGCTCAGGGCCGGCCAGCTAGGGGAGGGGCGTCGGCCTTACCGCTAGCCCAGGTGATGGCCAGCGCAGTCTAAGGGAGAGGGGAGGAGGAGATTAGGGGTAGGTGGTGGTTGATTTAGAAGGAGGAGATGGTGGTGATGAAATTGAAGATGGGGGTGGTGAAATTGGTGGTGAAAAAGTGTAACACCCCGCTCCCGGAATACGTACTTAGTTGCGTATTCAGATTTTTCGGTTGTATTTTTCGATTTACTTCTTGTATTTGTTTTGTATTATGAATTATTTATATGAATGTTTTGTCTTGGATTTGGATTCGTGGACTCGGAGTCAGCCCTAGTCTGAACCGAGGGCCCGATCCTAGGGTATTACTCGATTTGATCATTCTGGTATTCCGATTTAACCGATTTCAGTTTTAAACATCGTTTTCCAATATTTTAGATTTTCTATGATTTTCTGGAATTTTCCTAAATTAAATTGAAAATCTTCAAAACCGGTGTCGACCAGTGCCGCTGACCGATTCCCGGATTTTTAACTTACAAACGGATTAGAATTTCAAGGAGTGTCTTTTTACACTATTTCTTAAAATCACATTTCCTATCTAAATACTTTTTCTGAGGATTTTATGAATTTATGAAAATTCCACCGGATTCGGTATCGGCCAGTATCGCTGGTTGATTCCAGAATTTTTAGTTTACAATCGGGATTGAATTTCTGAATTCCGCTTTCGCAGTGTATCTTAGAATCATATTTTCTTCCTTAATACATTTTCTGAGATTTTTCAGAATTTATCAAAATCCGGCCGACCCGGTGTGGACCGGTATCGGCGGTTGACTTCCGGATTTTTAATTTGAAAACGGGATTTTATTTCTGAAAACCGATTTCATATTATTCCTCAGGATGATGTTTTCTACCTCTGGGTATTTTTGGGGATTTTTCTGGAACAGTCGATATTTCACGACCATATTATAATATTATTATTTAATCTTTTCTTTCTTTCTTTCTTTCTTTCCTTTTCTTTTTCCTCCACCGATCCAGCCCATTCCCCCTACGTGAGAGACAACCACCCCCTCTCTCATTTATTTCCTTTCCCATCAATCTCTCTCTTTCTCTTTTTCCTTTTCTTTTCCTTTTCTTTCTCTTCTCTTTTCTTATCCTTATCTTCTTCTTCTTCTTCTTCTTCTCCTCCAAGAGAGCCCAGCCGACCCAACCAGCCTCCTCCGCCGGCGCCCCGGCCACGTCGCCGGCGAGAACCCCCATCTCCGGCCACCTCCTTTTCCTCTCTCTCTCTTTCTTTTCCTTTCTTTCCTTTTCTTTTCTTTCCTTTCTTTCCTCCCTTTAGATCCGGCCAACCACCACGTTCGCTGGCTCCTCCTCCTCCCTCCTCCGGCTTCCCCGGCGGGGACTGACCGCCGCCGGCAGCGGCCGGCGGCCCTTGGGTGCGGCCAGGGGGCCACCCGGCCCCCTATGCAATTATTGTGGAGGGGGCAGCAGCCCCCTCCTTCCTTTCTTGGGGTGGCCGGCGCCACCCCAGCTCGGGGCGCCGCCGGCGCTGTGCCGGCGGCCGTGGGCGGCCAGGGGGCCCGCCTGGGCCCCCTGTGCGTGAGCTGAGGGGGGCAACAACCCCCCTCTCTTCCTCTCTGTTGAGGGGGCAGCGGCCCCCTCTTTCCTCCCTCTCCTGGGAGTGGCCGGCGCCACTCCCCTCCTTGCCGGCGGCCGGCGCCGCCGCCTGGCCGGCGGCCAGGCCGAGCGCCCCCCTCTGGGGGCGCTGTGCGTGAGATAGAGGGGGGGCAACAGCCCCCCTTCTCTCTTTCTCTCCCCTGGATTCTCTCTCTCTCTCTCCCCTGTTGTCTCTCTCTCTCTCTCTCCTATTTCCTTTCTCTCTCTCTCTCTCTCCTGCCTTCATCTCTCTCTCTCCCCTCTTGGATCATACCCTCTCTCTCTCCTGGAACTCTCTCTCTCCTTGAATCTTACTCACTCTCTCTCCTGAATCCCACACTCTCTCTCTCTCTCTTCCTGGTTCCTCTTCCTGTTCGTCTTCTCCATTTGGAAAATGACTCTTATCAGGGCCGGCCACTCCTTTTGGATTGGGGCCGAGCTCTTCTTCGTCGGTAACATCTCCGATGATTATTCCGGTAATCGTTTATGATTATTCCGGTAATCTGTAACGATGATGCTTACAACGACAACACTTCCATCTTCATCATCATCCCCTCTACTAATTACCATCACCATCTTCACTTCCACCATTTACTGGTTTGGATTTGGAGTTGGGCCATCTCTGTGTCTCACCCTTTCCCTGTCTCCCTCTCTTTTCCATCTGTTGCTGGTTAGACGCGGAGTTTACCTCCCGCGTCTAGGCCATTCCATAACGCGGCCTTCGCGTTATTATATCGGCACGACGCGAAGCTAAGTGCCCGCGTCTGTGTTCTATCCTTGTTGGCGTGACGCGGAGTCCAGACTCGCGTCTGCGTTCCTCTCCTGTTAACACGACGCGGAGATAATACCCGCGTCTGTGTTTTCCTCGTTCTAACGCGACGCGGACCAACGACCGCGTCTGCGTTCTCCTCGTGGCCTGATTTAAACGCGGGTCTCGAACCCCGCGTTTGTGGCTCCTTCGCGACGCGACTCCCGCGTCTGTGATTCCCGCGTCTGCTATTCCCGCGACGCGACTCTCGCGTCTGCGACCCCCGCGTCTCACTTTCCAAACCCGCGTCTCTTTGTGCACTCTCTCCTTTCATATGCTTCTCTCTCTAGGCTTCTCACTCTTTCTCTCTCCTCTTCACTTTCTCTCTCCTCAATATTATTTTATTATATTTTATGGCGCGTGCGCGAGTTCCATGGATTCCAGACTTTTCGGCTTTCCGGTGATTTAGGCGAGTGTCCTCGCTCTCGCCTCCATTTGGGTTTCCCCGCTTCGTCGGGTCGACATATATTTTATTCCCTGTTTCCATGTATTTTGTATTGGGCTGAGTCCCTGTATCTGTGTATGGCCGAGTGCCAATATCTGGACATGTATTGTTCTGTGACGAATGCTTGTACTAGGGTAGTTTACTTCTTGTACACATACCATGCCTGTGATGTATTCTACTGCTTCATACCATGCGTGGCCAACCCTTCAGCCTCCGGTCACTCACTATCTCGAAAGAGACGTGATTGGGACCGTCAGGTTTCTCTGGACCCTTCAGCCTCCGGTCCCTCACTATCTCGAAAGAGGCGTGATTGGGATCGTCAGGTTTCTCAGCTCCGTCTGGTGAGCATGCTTAGCGCTCAGTACTTTATTCACTAGATTCGTTTAGGCGAGTTGCTGCCGGATTCTCCACTCGTATCTTCATCCGAGTGTCCCGGTAACCTCGCAGAGCGCATTAGTGTCTAAACTCTGTTCGCTGCCTGTGCCTCCAGCTTGTTCAGCTCCGCCTGGTTATCATGATCAGCGTTCAGCGCTTTACCACTAGATTCGTCTAGGCGAGTTGCTGCCGGATTTACCGCTCGTACTTCAGTCGAGTCGTCCCGGTAACCTCGCCAGACGCTCCAGTGTTAAATACCGTTTGCTGTCTGTACTTCCAGCTTGCTCAGCTCCGCTTGATTGTGCTCAGCTTCTATTCTATCACATGCCATGTATTTACCTGATATCTTAACACTTACCGTGCCATTACTTCGTACCTGTCATTTTCATATTTCTGTTTAACACATGTATATCACCTGGCAACTGATTTGTTATCACCATGACATGATACTACTTGGCAAGACCTCTTGTTATGATATGACTTGCCGCTGGACTAATATCAATCTCTTGACATGACTGGTTACCTGTCTAATATCTCCATCTTGTCATGCTATCACTTGACACCCGGCATGATATACTTGACTCTCATGATTATCACGATAACAGGAATGATGACCTGACATCTTGATAGTACAAACTGTACTCCTGTTACACATGTGATATATTTTAGTACGAACCAGTACTCCTGATACACCTGTATTCATGACATTCCTGACTTGCTCTTGCTCATTCCCGGAATCTGATAATCATCTAATAATTCATAAAAGGAACAACTTGCATCGGGTCGGGGGAAACATGCGGCTATCAATATGTGTTTGTGTTTACAGTGGTATTAGGCATGTTGTGCAACTAAAACTTCCGGTCTGACCTGTGGGCCTCCAGGCGACCGAGGAGAGTGCTGGCTCCCTCCTTCCTGGTACCATCTTGATAAGGGCATTCTATAAGACCCTCCTGTAGGCCTTGCGGCCGGTTCTATACACCAGCGATGGAACGTCCTGGGTCGTGGTCCCGGGCATGTACGGGACCCACTGTAAACATAGTTCGTTGATACCCCCGTTGGTTTCCAATAACAATCTTGCTTTACTCGGATATGGATCTATGTGTGCTGGGACGCTAGTTCACATAGCTAGATATCAGGGTAAGACGAGTAATAATAAAGTGTCAAGATAATAACCTGCTCTTTAAGTTGTAAGTAGAGGTACGTGGAATGGGACGCATACTGAAGCCTGCAACTTAAACGGCTATGAATCTGTGATATGCCTTACCATATTTTGCTTGTCCTGGATTTTACATCGGATTTCCGGTTTTATGGTTATTATTATATTAGCTGCTCATGCTCTGCTTTATCCCTTGTATCCACCTGCCTCCTGTTCATTATCTTATCATGCCCTGAGTACAATCGGGTTGTATGTGCTTGGATTATGGTGACATGAGATAAAGGTATATAGATGAGGGTTTCCTTGTTTGGATTATTCCTTCGAAGTACTAATCTCATGAAACCGTGACCTGAAACCATACGATCAGATTTGCTCGTCCTCGGCTTATTTGGTTTTATCGCTATACATGTGCTTACCCTTGCTCGCCACTTGGCTTTTGCTTCACCACTTACCTGGGGAGTTTCATCTGACTCCCCTGGATCCTCATGTCCAGGTCATGGAGCTTGGACCGTGTGGATTCTCCCGGTTTCTGATCAGAGTGGCGCAGCGGTAGCGTGGATCTCCAGCAGATCATCCAGAGCTCTATCCTTCCAGGCCCCCTTGTTCAGCTCTAGAGTTTCCCTGTTATGACTCTGAGCCTCCATTTGTACTGTTCATACTCGTACATCTCTTTGTAATCTCGCAATTGCGCATATCAGTGATGTAATATTCATGTAATATTGGATTACCTCTGGTGATAACTTTGTAATTGTACTCTTATGTTGGAATGTATAATGCACCACTTGCTTCTGTACTCTGATTCTTGCCTGTACTGATGCTTAGCGTATATACGTGAGGGTATTTCTGACCTGCGTATATACGTTGCAGTAACGTCTCCGTACCCGCAGGATCGGGGCATTACAAAAAGGAAGGAGGAGGTGTTGGAGGTTGTGGTGGTGGAGTTGGGAGGTGGAATTAGGTGGTAGGAGGCTGGATTGAAAGGAGGAAGAAGATGAAGATGGTGAAATTGAAGAAGAAAAGGATTGAAGAAGAAAAGGAGATGGTGGTATTATAATTTAAAAGAGATGGAGAGGAAGAGGGGTAGTGGGGTGGCCACCAGAGTTGGCCATCGGCATGGTGGCTCACCGACGGTGGGAGGTGGCTCTGGCAAGGGTGAAGAGGAGAGGAAGAGGTGAAATTTGAAAGAGGGAGAGAGATTGAAGAAAAAGTAAGAAAGATATGAGCTTTGGTGGTGGGGGATGGTGCTTGGCCAGAGTTAGGGACTACTGCCGGTAGCCTTGGGATCCGCCAGAGATACGCTGATGCCTGGGTTGATGGTGCTGGTCGTCAGCCAAGAGGAGAGAGGAGGAGAGGTTATAGGAAGAGAAACTAAGAAATTAATAGAAAAGGTGAGAGATTAGAAGAGATTGAGGGAGAGAGGGAGAGAGAGAATAAAGAAAAGGGGGAGGATGAGACCTGAGTTCAGCAGAGGAGGCTCACATGTGGACTGAGGTAGAGGGAGACCCGCGTCCAAGTAAGGACGAGGTCCGCGTTCAACAGAGGAGAGAGAAGTGGGGGAGAAGATATTTTGGGGGATTGTGTGAAAAAGAAAAATGGGAAAAAAGAAAAGAAAAAGTAAAACAAAAAGATAAAGAAAAGGAGAAGAAAAGAAAAAAAGTAAAAGAAAAGAAAATATCTTGGCAAAACTCCAGATCGTGGAAAATGCCGAAAGACACCGAGAATGCTCGAAAAATAAAGTAACTCAGAAAAGTCCCCCAAAATTTTTTCAAAAAGAAAATATTATACTGAGGTACATGGTGAAATCAGACTAAAGAAATTCAGTCATATTTTTAAATTAAAATCACGAAATTAATTTGAGATACGGTCGACACCAAATCAGGTTGAATTTGATAAATTGAAAAAATCCCAAAAATGGGTTAAGATAAAAAATATGATCTTGATGAAAAGTGTGAAAACAGTTTCTAGAAATTTGACTCCATTTGTAAATTAAAAATTCGAGAATCAATCGGCGATACTGGTCGACACCAGTTTTGAAGATCTTGCAAAATAATTCTGAAAATTTAAAAAAATCATGAAAAATTTAAAATATTGAAAAAGAGTATTTAAAACTAAAATCAGTCAAATCTGACTACCAAAAGGTCATATTGAGCAGTACACTAGGATCTGGTCTCCGATTCAGACTCGGGTTGACTCTAAATCTACGCACCCGGATCAGTTCCAAACGATAATATAAATAAACACAAGCTAAAAATAATTATGGGGGAAATTTGAAAAATATGATTGAAAACTCAAAACACGTATCTAAGTTCATATTCCAGAAACAGGCGTTAAAGTCGTACCGTCGCAAGTACTGCTTGTCAGACCGGTGCTTGCTGACTGTGAAGTAGCAGCTGTACTGCGAAAGCAAACTTCTCCTCTTCAGAGCTGCTGAGAGAATCTATTATTACCATGTCATCATCCTATGCCGAAGCCAGTAGCAAAAGTCAGAGTAGCGCAACGGAAGCGTGGTATCCCAGAGAAGCGACATGGAAGCTTGGTAATTTTTTTCCTTGATTTTGGTTCTTTGTATCATTCCCTACTTATTGGAATTTGGGGACGAAATTTTATAAGGTGGGTAGAATGTAATATCTCTAGTTAGAAATACTATATTTTTATTTTTTTATGTATTTATTTTGATTTACTAATTATTTTATTATTATTAATCAACTTAATTTATTGTTCTTCTTCTTGTGATTATTATCATATTAAATATACAAATTATCTTGAGATATTAAATATTTATTTGGCTTTAAAATATTACTAATATTAATTGTTGATATTGGTAGAAATTGTTGCTATTATTATTTTATTTTGATTATTAGTAATCATTATTAGCATTATTATTATTGTTGCTGTTATTATTATTGTTGTTACTACTAATTATTATTGTTCCTATTGTTAACCATTATTATTGTCTTTATTAGTCATTATTAGTAGTAGTTGATATTATTATTTGTATTGTTGTTGTTGTTATTATTATTCTTATAATTATTAGTTTTGTTATTATTCTTATTATTATTAATATTTCTTCATTTTCATTATAGCCTAGCTCATCCTAGCTAACCCACTTCCTTATTCTCAAATTTTTTACTCTTTTCTATCTTATTTCTAATCCATTTTTCCTTTACTCATTTGCCCATACCGCATATCTAATTTCCATACCCATACCCATTAATCTAAACCCTATGTATAATCTCTTCTTATTAACCTACCCTTAACCTAATCCACATCTTATTCCTCTTCTTCTTCTTTTACATGCTGCTGCCGCCTTCAACCACATCCCTAGGCCACGCTTCCACGCAGTGTAGCACCTGGCTATAGCATCCGTACACAGCCAATGTTGAGCCTCCCAGGCTGCCCTCTAGCCGGACACAGCCCAGTCCTAGCCCTCTTTTCATCTTGGCTGGAAGCAGCCTACCTCCGCCATTCCCCTTTGTCGAGCATAGCTGCAAGCAACTCGTTGGCTGCGCCACCACCTGAACCTCCACCACACCCCTAGCTACACAGATCCAGCTCCCATGCCATTTGGTGCGGCCAGCCCATGACAACCAGCACCTCCACCCCCTCCTTATCTACACGGCTGTGCACCCACAGCCCTTTTGGCCGCTGCCCCCCTCTCCTCTTAGCCGTGAACAGCCTCGGTGTAACACCCTCAAGCAGCCCGGCCAAGCCACATCTTCCTCCTTAGCAACTACCGTGAGCAACCAAGCCCATCTCCTTCTTGGCACGCAACCGAATCCGCAGATCCCAGCTGCCTTCTTGGCCAGATCCACCTTGCCGTCGGTGAACTCCGCTGCATCTATGGCAGGTCGGAGTCAAGTACGACATCTCCGCCTCTGCCGGCGAGTCTCCGCGGCCTCCGCCTCTGCCGACGAGCAATCCTCTGGGTGAGTCCCCTTCTCCTTCCATTTTTCTATTTCTCTCTTTCTCTGTACATTATTGGGTGTGTGTAATTGTATTTTTAGTGCATGATTGTCTAGTATGTGCATGTAAGTGAGTTATAGTATGTGTGGGTGAGTATATGTTGTGCTATGTCTATGTGTAAATGGGTTTGTGGATGCATGTGTTAATGCGTGATTATGTGTGTAATTATTTATATGTGTGTAATTTAACTTATGTTACGTGTGTTGTTTTGTGTGCGTGAGTGTTTATGTGCGTGTATTGCTATATGTAAGTGTATATGTATGTATTAGTGTATGTATGTATAGTGTGAAAATAACACCTAGAGGGGGGTGAATAGGTGTTGGCTAATCTAATGGTCACTTAATGCCGAATGATGCAAATAATGCGGAAGCTATGACAAATATGACCAAATAAAACTTCTTTTAATTAAACACTTATGTATAACACAAGAGTGTTGCCGAATTCCCTTTGCAGGGCTCTGGACAAGCTCCTCTAGATTCCCCTTGAATGGGTTGAGGTGCCGCGTTGGCTCTCTTGGTTGAATACTAGTGTTAACAACAATCCCAAGCAAGTATAGCAATTATAAGCACAAGGGAGTATATCAAGCATGTAAATGATAAAGACAATTATTAAATGCAAGATATAAAAGAGACAAAAAGAGAGAGAGAGAGATAGAGTAAGCAATCGCAAACACAAAGGGTTTGTTTCGAGGTTCGAGCACACTTGCTCTACATCCCCGCCTTCGACACACGAAGGATTTCCACTATGCACGATCCCAACGGATCTCTCCTCGGTGCCGCAACACCTACAAGCCCCTCGGACTCTCTAGTCCCTTACACACCGCAAGCCCACCGGCTCGCCGAAGCCGCACCTCGTACAACAAGTCCGCACCCGAACTCGAAACAACGCGGACACACACGTCCGCCTCCTCAAAGTACAAGAAATGATCTCTTGGTGATCTAAACACTTGATCACCAATAAAAACTCTCACTACAACACACCTATAGGATGAATAATCAATGGATGCTCAAGTGTGGTGTGAGAAAAACAAGGATGTGAAAGGTGGAGAAAAACTCAAAGAAATCTCTTTTACACTCTTGATAAATCTTCCCTTTAAATAGGAAATATTTGCTCACTATTTTGTGGAGAAAACTTCTGAAAAAGACTAAGAAAAACTGGCTCTACTTCTCCCAAAAATCTTGGCGCAAAACAATGACCAAACCCCCTTTTATAGAGGTCAGAAAAATCTGACCGTTGGGGTCTGTCAGAGCAGCCGGTCGACCGGCCGGTCGACCGGACTGGCCTGTCAGCCAATTTCAGGTCTGGAAAACGGTTTAAAAATTTATTTTAAAATCTTTTAACACTTATAAAAATTCCATAAACTTGTTTTAACATTCTATATTGAAAACCAAACTTGTGATAAAAATTTTCAAGACATATATCAACATATTCATATCATTTCAGCGTCTTGCAGAAATCAAAACATGTATTTTTCAAACTTGGTTTTCATAACTTCACAAAATATAAAAACAAGATATTTGATTTTATTTTAAAGCATAGTGAGTATGGATATGATCCACTACACAATCATAATGTAATATCTATGTTTTTGTCATAAAGCTCTAAACTTGATTTTGGTTGAAAGATATGTATGATAGAAATACCAAAAACCAAAGTATATATATTTTGTCACAAAGAAAAATCTTTTTCTAAATAAAAAATTCTTTTCTAAACATATAAATAAAAATTCTTTTATGAAAGCAATTCTATCAAGAGTGCGTGTGTGATATAGACTTGAGCAATCCACCAACTATCTATCCTTTACATTTTTAACTAAACAAAAAAATTAAATCTTATACCTAGACCCAAGTCTTCATCTTCTTGAAGTCTTCACTTGAAGGCTTCTCATCTTCTTGACTTGGTCCAAATGCAATCCACCGAGCTCATCTCTAGATGTGTTCTTGATGCATAGGCTCGTGAATCAATCGGTGCTGGCTTCCAACTTGTCTTTAAATCCTTTGTTGAAGCTCCACACCTACTAAGATCTTGATAATGAATCTGTCACTAATTAAACACAAGATCATTAGTAATCATAACTTCATGAGTTGATTATCATCAAAACTAGAGTGATAAGCCTTTGGGCCAACAATCTCCCCTTTTTGATGATGACAAAACTCATGGAGTTATATATGCATGGATTAAAGTAAAACTTCAAAGAAGCTCCCCCTTAACTCATGCATCACATTCAATAATAGATATGGTAATAAAAGCACATGAATATGTATGCAATGTATGGCATGTATGTAAATATAACATCATAAATCTTATCTCCATACATTATAAATCTTATCTCCATACATTTAACAAATCACAAAACACATATGCATCAACACAAATCTTACTCCCCCTTAAGCAAGGAAGACATGCATATAAAATCTATAAATACTTCTCCCCCTTTTTGTCAATCATCAACAAAGGGTTCAAAGTAAAATACATCAAACAAATCTTCTCCCCCTTTTTGTCAAAAACAAAGTCATCAAAGAGGGGTGCAATTAATCAATAAGAGGTTATATGCGATATACATTCATGAAGAGGAAGACGCTAAGTTAGCTTCCCTACACATATGCATTACATGAAGAAGGGATGATAAGCCCCAATTCACATAACACATATTATGTAATGCATAAGAGGAGATGTGAAGCTCCCCCTACACACGTGTACCATATAAAGAAGAGATGTTAAGCTCCTCAATACACAATACACTCAACATGAATCTATATGTAGAAGATATGTTAAGCTCTCCTTGCATATAGGCAATACAAAAAAAATTTTGAAATTTTCTTATAACATAAATTTGAATTTTGATATCAAAGTTGAAAATGATCAATTGTAAAGTAATGATCAACCATATAGATACCAATTTGAAAAACTAATGCATAAGCTTTTAAAAATAAGATTTGAATTTAGCTTAGCATTAACAATCTTTGTGCTTTAAATATGTAAATCAATTTTAGCTTAAGCACACAACAAATCATATATATGTATGAAGGAATTATATCAATGGAAAGTGATACATACATATATATAGGAAAGCAAAATATGAGTATATACAACAAGAATCATATTGATACCAAATGAAAATATCCAATGATACCAATTGAAAAATTAAGCTTAAGTGTATACATCATATAATCTACCATATGAAGAATTCGAACTAGTTAAATGAAAATGTTTAACAACTAGTACGGAATCCTTCAATCAAGGAATAAATCAAAAGTTTTTCATGACATATCAATGAAACACAAGGCACTAAAAACACTCTAGTGTCCATAAAGTCCATATCAAAAGAAATGAGTGTACTAGTGTTATGTGGAACATGGCATCATGAAAAGTAGCAATAAAGCTCAATATTCCTTTTTTTTTTAAAAAATAGTCACAAATTATCATAAATTTTGAAAACATGAAAATCATTAAAAAAATTTATTATTACACCAAAATTTATATTTCAAGGTATATGTATATTTTGACAACACAATAAGCATACATACATATCCCTAAACATAATTGAGTCCATATAAGTAGATTTGCAATAAAGGCAAATGACTCAAAAGGTATACATGTATATCTTAAAGTTTGGCAAAATACACATATACATGAAATGAAAAGCACATGATCATAAATCAAATCCAAGAAGTGAGAATACAATTTTAAAGATGTATGTATCATCAAAACCAAGCAATACAAGCATATTTCATGGGTTCAAATAAGCATTCAAGAACAAATATAAATAGATTTATTTGTGGCCCATGACATGTACAAGTATAAATCCTAGTGTTGACAAAAACTAACATATAAACTAAATTCAATACATGAAGCATCAAATTTTGAGAAAAACTAGAATCATGTGTCAATCTTAAAAATTATTTAAAGAACAAATAACTAGTATAAATTGTTTTTGAAAAACTAGTTAAAGATCCTTCAAATATGTCAAATCTTATGTTTTTCATAAACATAACTAGATACACAAAAATTTAATCACTCATGATCTATAAAGCTCAAAATAATTTTTTAACAAAAGTGTGAGTGTTAAATGATCATGTAAATAACATTTTTATGAAAATAGACAAAGAAGCTCATAAGACACAATTTTAACAATTCAATTCAAAATCATTTTTCATAAAATCAACAAACTTCTAGGTATATTTATGATTTATCCAATCCTAACAATACACATACATATCCCAAATATTAAAAGAGTCTATCAAATGTATTTGCATGAAGGCAAGAGACTCACGGGTATACATGTATATTTATTAGATTTGAATTTAAAATACATATACATGAAGTAAATTACTAAAATAGGCAAAAACATGTATAAAAGAGAATCATCAAACTAGATTATACACATGCATATAGTGGGTACAAATGAGCATGAAGTTCAATTATATATGAGTCAGTTGTAATTCACCATTTGTATATGTATACATGCAAGTTTTGATAAAATCTACATTTAAAGCATGTAAATACCACATGAAGCATATATCAAATAAAATCATGAACATGCTTATGAATATGACATAAGTAAAAGCATGTACATAAAAGGTAGGAGTTTAGAAATTGTTACCAACTCCAAAGCTCCATAGCATGGTGGTCTTTCCCACCAAAATTTCCTTGATAGCAATGCATCCAAAAGTTTGTCCATCATGTCCATTGCATCCGCTATCAAGGCACCAATCCTCTCACGTTTTGTGAGAGCCCTCACCTACATCAAAATCAAAGGGTGGGGGTTTTGGTACCCATACTTTCTTGGGTCCTTTGGGGTTAGCTTTATTGCAAGGATCCCAAAATCTTTTATACTTAGCAAAATATAAATGAGGTTTCTTATCAAAACAATATTTTGCTAAATGGCCTTTGTGGCCACAATATGTACATGTGTACACCTTAGTATGCTTATGTGTAGGAGTGTGATCATGTTGTGCAACATAAGGAAATGCATGGTTATGATGTGCATGAATGTGTGGAGTTTGTTTCTTTGAAAACATTGACTCCAACTTAGAATGATTAAAAGCACAAGAGTTCAAAGTTGAACTCAAACCATCCATTTTATTTTTCAAATTCTTAAACTCATTAGTTGTGGCATGTAAAGCATGGTGAGATAAAGAATTATTTTTCTTTTTCTTTTGAAAAACATTATCCTTTTCTTTTTCAACAAATTTTCTTTTAAAGATTTATTTTCTTGTAAGATACTTTCTTTTTGTTGTTCCACCATAGCAATATCATTTTTCAAAATATTGTTCCCTTCACAAAGATCATTCAATTTTAAAAATAAGGAAACATTCTCATTTTTCAAATCTTTATTCTCCTTTTCTAAGCATGCAATCTTAGATTTAAAAGAATCATTTTCTTTAAGCATGCAATCAAAATCCTTTTTCAAATTTTTGTTATCTTCTTCTAAACATGCAATGCTAGATTTAAATGAATCTTGTTCTATATGCATGCAAGCAATGTTCTTTTTCAAATTTTTATTTTCCTTTTTAATCATGTCATATTTTTCAAGCAATAGATGACAAAAAGTAGATAGCTCATCATATGACATGTCCTCATCATCTGAATCGGAGTTTACCTCAAGGGGGTTATCCCCTTGGACCATGTAGCACTTGTTGGAGGTATCGCTTCCAACATCCGAGTCACTCCCCGCATAGTATAGATCTTTTTCGCCGAGGGAGGTGATGATGTTCCATACTACAAAAGCCGATTCAACATTAGAAACCCTAGATAAATAATCATCATTTAGGGTTGACTTGATAGCATGAAGGGCTTTTGCATTAGCCTCAAAATTCTTACCATCTAAAGAATATGCATTATTAGTGGTGACAAGATAGACATGAAATCCTAAGGCTTTGAGGTACAAAGACATCTTAACCTTCCAAATTTGGATGTTAAGGATGTCAAAGGTGGGTGGTGACATGAAGTCCATGGTGAGGTGTGTGTGTACAAAAATATTGTGATTAGCCTAAAAGTAGGATCTTTAACTCTAGGTTGTTAGACCCAATATCAAGAGCACTTGGCTCTGATACCAATTGAAAGTAACACCTAGAGGGGGGGTGAATAGGTGTTGGCTAATCTAATGGTCACTTAATGCCGAATGATGCAAATAATGCGGAAGCTATGACAAATATGACCAAATAAAACTTCTTTTAATTAAACACTTATGTATAACACAAGAGTGTTGTCGAATTCCCTTTGCAGGGCTCTGGACAAGCTCCTCTAGATTCCCCTTGAATGGGTTGAGGTGCCGCGTTGGCTCTCTTGGTTGAATACTAGTGTTAACAACAATCCCAAGCAAGTATAGCAATTATGAGCACAAGGGAGTATATCAAGCATGTAAATGATAAAGACAATTATTGAATGCAAGATATAAAAGAGACAAAAAGAGAGAGAGAGAGATAGAGTAAGCAATCGCAAACACAAAGGGTTTGTTTCGAGGTTCGAGCACACTTGCTCTACATCCCCGCCTTCGACACACGAAGGATTTCCACTATGCACGATCCCAACGGATCTCTCCTCGGTGCCGCAACACCTACAAGCCCCTCGGACTCTCTAGTCCCTTACACACTGCAAGCCCACCGGCTCGCCGAGGCCGCACCTCGTACAACAAGTCCGCACCCGAACTCGAAACAACGCGGACACACACGTCCGCCTCCTCAAAGTACAAGAAATGATCTCTTGGTGATCTAAACACTTGATCACCAATAAAAACTCTCACTACAACACACCTATAGGATGAATAATCAATGGATGCTCAAGTGTGGTGTGAGAAAAACAAGGATGTGAAAGGTGGAGGAAAACTCAAAGAAATCTCTTTTACACTCTTGATAAAATCTTCCCTTTAGATAGGAAATATTTGCTCACTATTTTGTGGAGAAAACTTCTGAAAAAGACTAAGAAAAACTGGCTCTACTTCTCCCAAAAATCTTTGCTCAAAACAATGACCAAACCCCCTTTTATAGAGGTCAGAAAAATCTGACCGTTGGGTCTGTCAGAGCAGCCGGTCGACCGGCCGGTCGACCGGACTGGCCTGTCAGCCAATTTCAGGTCTGGAAAACGGTTTAAAAATTTATTTTAAAATCTTTTAACACTTATAAAAATTCCATAAACTTTTTTTAACATTCTATATTGAAAACCAAACTTGTGATAAAAATTTTCAAGACATATATCAACATATTCATATCATTTCAGCGTCTTGCAGAAATCAAAACATGTATTTTTCAAACTTGGTTTTCATAACTTCACAAAATATAAAAACAAGATATTTGATTTCATTTTAAAGCATAGTGTGTATGGATATGATCCACTACACAATCATAATGTAATATCTATGTTTTTGTCATAAAGCTCTAAACTTGATTTTGGTTGAAAGATATGTATGATAGAAATACCAAAAACCAAAGTATATATATTTTGTCAAAAAGAAAAATCTTTTTCTAAATAAAAAATTCTTTTCTAAACATATAAATAAAAATTCTTTTATGAAAGCAATTCTATCAAGAGTGTGTGTGTGATATAGACTTGAGCAATCCACCAACTATCTATCCTTTACATTTTTAACTAAACAAAAAAACTAAATCTTATACCTAGACCCAAGTCTTCATCTTCTTGAAGTCTTCACTTGAAGGCTTCTCATCTTCTTGACTTGGTCCAAATGCAATCCACCGAGCTCATCTCTAGATGTGTTCTTGATGCATAGGCTCGTGAATCAACCGGTACTGGCTTCCAACTTGTCTTTAAATCCTTTGTTGAAGCTCCACACCTACTAAGATCTTGATAATGAATCTGTCACTAATTAAACACAAGATCATTAGTAATCATAACTTCATGAGTTGATCATCATCAAAACTAGAGTGATAGGCCTTTGGGCCAGCAATCTCCCCCTTTTGATGATGACAAAACTCATGGAGTTATATATGCATGGATTAAAGTAAAACTTCAAAGAAGCTCCCCCTTAACTCATGCATCACATTCAATAATAGATATGGTAATAAAAGCACATGAATGTGTATGCAATGTATGGCATGTATGTAAATATAACATCATAAATCTTATCTCCATACATTATAAATCTTATCTCCATACATTTAACAAATCACAAAACACATATGCATCAACACAAATCTTACTCCCCTTAAGCAAGGAAGACATGCATATAAAATCAATAAATACTTCTCCCCCTTTTTGTCAATCATCAACAAAGGGTTCAAAGTAAAATACATCAAACAAATCTTCTCCCCCTTTTTGTCAAAAACAAAGTCATCAAAGAGGGGTGCAATTAAATCAATAAGAGGTTATATGTGATATACATTCATGAAGAGGAAGATGCTAAGTTAGCTTCCCTACACATATGCATTACATGAAGAAGGATGATAAGCCCCAATTCACATAACACATATTATGTAATGCATAAGAGGAGATGTGAAGCTCCCCCTACACACGTGTACCATATAAAGAAGAGATGTTAAGCTCCTCAATACACAATACACTCAACATGAATCTATATGTAGAAGAGATGTTAAGCTCTCCTTGCATATAGGCAATACAAAAAAAATTTTGAATTTTTCTTATAACATAAATTTTGAATTTTGATATCAAAGTTGAAAATGATCAATTGTAAAGTAATGATCAACCATATAGATACCAATTTGAAAAACTAATGCATAAGCTTTTAAAAATAAGATTTGAATTTAGCTTAGCATTAACAATCTTTGTGCTTTAAATATGTAAATCAATTTTAGCTTAAGCACACAACAAATCATATATATGTATGAAGGAATTATATCAATGGAAAGTGATACATACATATATATAGGAAAGCAAAATATGAGTATATACAACAAAAATCATATTGATACCAAATGAAAATATCCAATGATACCAATTGAAAAATTAAGCTTAAGCGTATACATCATATAATCTACCATATGAAGAATTCGAACTAGTTAAATGAAAATGTTTAACAACTAGTACGGAATCCTTCAATCAAGGAATAAATCAAAAGTTTTTCATGACATATCAATGAAACACAAGGCACTAAAAACACTCTAGTGTCCATAAAGTCCATATCAAAAGAAATGAGTGTACTAGTGTTATGTGGAACATGGCATCATGAAAAGTAGCAATAAAGCTCAATATTCCTTTTTTTTTTAAAAAATAGTCACAAATTATCATAAATTTTGAAAACTTGAAAATCATTAAAAAAAATTTATTATTACACCAAAATTTATATTTCAAGGTACATGTATATTTTGACAACACAATAAGCATACATACATATCCCTAAAACATAATTGAGTCCATATAAGTAGATTTGCAATAAAGGCAAATGACTCAAAAGGTGTACATGTATATCTTAAAGTTTGGCAAAATACACATATACATGAAATGAAAAGCACATGATCATAAATCAAATCCAAGAAGTGAGAATACAAGTTTAAAGATGTATGTATCATCAAAACCAAGCAATACAAGCACATTTTATGGGTTCAAATAAGCATTCAAGAACAAATATAAATAGATTTATTTGTGGCCCATGACATGTACAAGTATAAATCCTAGTGTTGACAAAAACTAACATATAAACTAAATTCAATACATGAAGCATCAAATTTTGAGAAAAACTAGAATCATGTGTCAATCTTAAAAATTATTTGAAGAACAAATAACTAGTATAAATTGTTTTTGAAAAACTAGTTAAAGATCCTTCAAATATGTCAAATCTTATGTTTTTCATAAACATAACTAGATACACAAAAATTTAATCACTCATGATCTATAAAGCTCAAAATAATTTTTTTAACAAAAGTGTGAGTGTTAAATGATCATGTAAATAACATTTTTATGAAAATAGACAAAGAAGCTCATAAGACACAATTTTAACAATTCAATTCAAATTCATTTTTCATAAAATCAACAAACTTCTAGGTATATGTATGATTTATCCAATCCTAACAATACACATACATATCCCAAATATTAAAAGAGTCTATCAAATGTATTTGCATGAAGGCAAGAGACTCACGGGTATACATGTATATTTATTAGATTTGAATTTAAAATACATATACATGAAGTAAATTACTAAAATAGGCAAAAACATGTATAAAAGAGAATCATCAAAACTAGATTATACACATGCATATAGTGGGTACAAATGAGCATGAAGTTCAATTATATATGAGTCAATTGTAATTCACCATTTGTATATGTATACATGCAAGTTTTGATAAAATCTACATTTAAAGCATGTAAATACCACATGAAGCATATATCAAATAAAATCATGAACATGCTTATGAATATGACATAAGTAAAAGCATGTACATAAAAGGTAGGAGTTTAGAAATTGTTACCAACTCCAAAGCTCCATAGCATGGTGGTCTTTCCCACCAAAATTTCCTTGATAGCAATGCATCCAAAAGTTTGTCCATCATGTCCATTGCATCCGCTATCAAGGCACCAATCCTCTCACGTTTTGTGAGAGCCCTCACCTACATCAAAATCAAAGGGTGGGGGTTTTGGTACCCATACTTTCTTGGGTCCTTTGGGGTTAGCTTTATTGCAAGGATCCCAAAATCTTTTATACTTAGCAAAATATAAATGAGGTTTCTTATCAAAACAATATTTTGCTAAATGGCCTTTGTGGCCACAATATGTACATGTGTACACCTTAGTATGCTTATGTGTAGGAGTGTGATCATGTTGTGCAACATAAGCAAATGCATGGTTATGATGTGCATGAATGTGTGGAGTTTGTTTCTTTGAAAACATTGACTCCAACCTAGAATGATTAAAAGCACAAGAGTTCAAAGTTGAACTCAAACCATCCATTTTATTTTTCAAATTCTTAATCTCATTAGTTGTGGCATGTAAAACATGGTGAGATAAAGAATTATTTTTCTTTTTCTTTTGAAAAACATTATCCTTTTCTTTTTCAACAAATTTTCTTTTTAAAGATTTATTTTCTTGTAAGATACTTTCTTTTTGTTGTTCCACCATAGCAATATCATTTTTCAAAATATTGTTCCCTTCACAAAGATCATTCAATTTTAAAAATAAAGAAACATTCTCATTTTTCAAATCTTTATTCTCCTTTTCTAAGCATGCAATCTTAGATTTAAAAGAATCATTTTCTTTAAGCATGCAATCAAAATCCTTTTTCAAATTTTTGTTATCTTCTTCTAAACATGCAATGCCAGATTTAAATGAATCTTGTTCTATATGCATGCAAGCAATGTTCTTTTTCAAATTTTTATTTTCCTTTTTAATCATGTCATATTTTTCAAGCAATAGATGACAAAAAGTAGATAGCTCATCATATGACATGTCCTCATCATCTGAATCGGAGTTTACCTCAAGGGGGTTATCCCCTTGGACCATGTAGCACTTGTTGGAGGTATCGCTTCCAACATCCGAGTCACTCCCCGCATAGTATAGATCTTTTTCGCCGAGGGAGGTGATGATGTTCCATACTACAAAAGCCGATTCAACATTAGAAACCCTAGATAAATAATCATCATTTAGGGTTGACTTGATAGCATGAAGGGCTTTTGCATTAGCCTCAAAATTCTTACCATCTAAAGAATATGCATTATTAGTGGTGGCAAGATAGACATGAAATCCTAAGGCTTTGAGGTACAAAGACATCTTAACCTTCCAAATTTGGATGTTAAGGATGTCAAAGGTGGGTGGTGACATGAAGTCCATGGTGAGGTGTGTGTGTACAAAAATATTGTGATTAGCCTAAAAGTAGGATCTTTAACTCTAGGTTGTTAGACCCAATATCAAGAGCACTTGGCTCTAATACCAATTGAAAATAACACCTAGAGGGGGGTGAATAGGTGTTGGCTAATCTAATGGTCACTTAATGCCGAATGATGCAAATAATGCGGAAGCTATGACAAATATGACCAAATAAAACTTCTTTTAATTAAACACTTATGTATAACACAAGAGTGTTGCCGAATTCCCTTTGCAGGGCTCTGGACAAGCTCCTCTAGATTCCCCTTGAATGGGTTGAGGTGCCGCGTTGGCTCTCTTGGTTGAATACTAGTGTTAACAACAATCACAAGCAAGTATAGCAATTATGAGCACAAGGGAGTATATCAAGCATGTAAATGATAAAGACAATTATTGAATGCAAGATATAAAAGAGACAAAAGAGAGAGAGAGATAGAGTAAGCAATCGCAAACACAAAGGGTTTGTTTCGAGGTTCGAGCACACTTGCTCTACATCCCCGCCTTCGACACACGAAGGATTTCCACTATGCACGATCCCAACGGATCTCTCCTCGGTGCCGCAACACCTACAAGCCCCTCGGACTCTCTAGTCCCTTACACACCGCAAGCCCACCGGCTCGCCGAGGCCGCACTTCGTACAACAAGTCCGCACCCGAACTCGAAACAACGCGGACACACACGTCCGCCTCCTCAAAGTACAAGAAATGATCTCTTGGTGATCTAAACACTTGATCACCAATAAAAACTCTCACTACAACACACCTATAGGATGAATAATCAATGGATGCTCAAGTGTGGTGTGAGAAAAACAAGGATGTGAAAGGTGGAGGAAAACTCAAAGAAATCTCTTTTACACTCTTGATAAAATCTTCCCTTTAGATAGGAAATATTTGCTCACTATTTTGTGGAGAAAACTTCTGAAAAAGACTAAGAAAAACTGGCTCTACTTCTCCCAAAAATCTTTGCTCAAAACAATGACCAAACCCCTTTTATAGAGGTCAGAAAAATCTGACCGTTGGGGTCTGTCAGAGCAGCCGGTCGACCAGCCGGTCGACCGGACTGGCCTGTCAGCCAATTTCAGGTCTGGAAAACGGTTTAAAAATTTATTTTAAAATCTTTTAACACTTATAAAAATTCCATAAACTTGTTTAACATTCTATATTGAAAACCAAACTTGTGATAAAAATTTTTAAGACATATATCAACATATTCATATCATTTCAGCGTCTTGCAGAAATCAAAACATGTATTTTTCAAACTTGGTTTTCATAACTTCGCAAATATAAAAACAAGATATTTGATTTCATTTTAAAGCATAGTGTGTATGGATATGATCCACTACACAATCATAATGTAATATCTATGTTTTTGTCATAAAGCTCTAAACTTGATTTTGGTTGAAAGATATGTATGATAGAAATACCAAAAACCAAAGTATATATATTTTGTCACAAAGAAAAATCTTTTTCTAAATAAAAAATTCTTTTCTAAACCTATAAATAAAAATTCTTTTATGAAAGCAATTCTATCAAGAGTGTGTGTGTGATATAGAATTGAGCAATCCACCAACTATCTATCCTTTACATTTTTAACTAAACAAAAAAACTAAATCTTATACCTAGACCCAAGTCTTCATCTTCTTGAAGTCTTCACTTGAAGGCTTCTCATCTTCTTGACTTGGTCCAAATGCAATCCACCGAGCTCATCTCTAGATGTGTTCTTGATGCATAGGCTCGTGAGTCAACCGGTGCTGGCTTCCAACTTGTCTTTAAATCCTTTGTTGAAGCTCCACACCTACTGAGATCTTGATAATGAATCTGTCACTAATTAAACACAAGATCATTAGTAATCATAACTTCATGAGTTGATCATCATCAAAACTAGAGTGATAGGCCTTTGGGCCAACATAGTGTGTATGCATATGTATACTCTTGTATATATAAATCTATAAATATATACACATATATATACATATATACACACACACATATATATACACACATATATGTATGTATGTATGTATGTATGTACATGTGGGGATACCTGTGTGTGTATGCACATTTGGCATGCGTGTATGGGCACATGCGTGAGTGTATTGTGTGTGTGTGTGTGTTAATTTCCTTTCCTCTTTATGTGCTTGGTGGCGTGTTACGGCATTTCGGACTTGTTTGTACGATCCGAACTCGGTAACAGGAGATTCAGATTTATACCCGTTATGGACCCGATAGCCAGGCGATTTAAAGACCAATGCACGAGATAATCCGTAAATTCGTACCAGTTCTTGCAGTAAAGACGAGACAGAGATTCGGTTACAAAACCGCCTCATTTCATGTGAGTGTTTGCTTTTGTCTTATTTCCTTATTTACGTTGTCAATATATAATTGTTTTACTTTTATCTTTTCATATGACTATTTGATTTATTAAATTATGAGTTTGATTACCTGTATTACTTCATGAGACATCAGTGATTGTTTACCATATTTGTGTAGTTGATTTTAGCTTGTAACAACATCATTTCATGTATTGGTAGTTTGTCGCTGTTGGCTTAGGCCTAGTATTGGAAAACATTATACTGTGACTGGATTCAACCTATTGATTGGCTGAATTAGTTTATATTTGAGCATCAGATGTATATGGACCTTGTATTTAGATATTGAGGTATTAGACTTATATCATTTCATATGTAACCATTTCGAATTCAGACTAATTGTAAAAGAACTTGAACTGTAATTTGATTGATCTTGAGTTGGATTGAATTGTGAATATAGATGAGGATTCATTTGGGTACTGAGATTGATTTGTGAATATAGACTTATTATTCTTTCTTTTGGTGATAACATAGATGAGGATTCATTTGGGTACTGAGAATGAATTTGTTTTGATGTTACTTTATTAAGAGATTGAATTTCTTAACGTTTGGATTGGTATTTGGAATTAGTTAGAGTTGAAGTTGAAATGAGATTTGTGTTCTATTCTTTGGATCTTAAATAGAGTTCAGATTAGATTGATGACTTTTGGATTATTGATTGTGAGTATTTTTCAGATTTACCCCTGATTACATTTGTTAAGTATAGTGAGCTTATTGATATTGAGTATCAGATGTAGACTATTCTAGATTGTAACTGTTTGAGAAGGTTCCCTCTTTAGATATGATTTTAGTATGTGTCGACCTAGTTGGTCTCGAGGATGTATATCATGTGCTTTATGTTTGGTTATGAATTGCTTCAGTTATTAGTTATAGAGATAGAGTTATTAAGAAAGAGACTAGATGATGTTGTTGTTCTTGTATTTTTAGAGTTAACAGATAGCAGTTATTATATATCGGTATTATTTACCAGCTGTTAGTAACACTAATGTGTTAGTGACAGTATCTCCAATATTCAGATATCAGTTATTAGTTGTCAGTGATTAGTTGTCAGATATAAGTTATCAGTTGTCAGATTATCACCTATTATTGACATCAGTATTTGTTGTAGATATCAGTTATTCTTAATAATAATTGATATTGTTGCTTGTTAATAAAAGAAATTATGACCCGCGAAAAAGGGGTAATTGCTTGATAATGCATGTTGTGTATTTTAGAAGGACTTCTTATGGTAAACCAAGTTGTGGGTTCCACCATGGGGAATCAAAGTAGTACTGGCTACCTATTCAGTTGTCAGTTGCCAGGGCTATACCCAGATTATGGCGCCACACTAGTTGTATTTTCGTGTGGGGCTGTTGGTCTTCAGTTATTAGAGCCTTGCGGCTCGTCATGGTTCAGCGCCAGGGGTGTTAAACTGTGGTAACCGACATGAACGGTAGACTTCCAAAATGCATACTTTGGTAGGCAGTTACAATATTGATAACGTTATTTGATATGTGTGAAAATGGTTGTGGTATAGGACACAACTAAGTATTATATTAGTTAGGTTAATAATAACCAATCAGACTAGAGACATATACTGGATCACATCTCCTTGACATCAGTTGCTGTTTTACAAATGTACGAGTTATTTTTTATCGTTCATAGTTTTATCTGCAGTTCTATTCATGATATTGATTATTTAATTATCTTTTTTTTTAGTTTACCATGTTGCTATTGTACACACTTTTTATATGCGCGAGCACTTTCTCTTTTCTTACACACTCACTAGGTCGCTTTTTGACGATCTTGGATTTGTAGTCCAGATTGGATGTTTTCTTATATTGCTCAGGTGTTCGATGAGAGACAAACAGGTTGCGAGGAACTGGAGTGTCTCTCTACCTGATTTCGGTATTCTTATCCCTGCTTTCTTCTTTTATTCCTGCTACTATCCTTTTGATTCCCTATGTATATCAGATTCTACTTTTATTCCAGTTATGATATCATGTGTTGACATTTATATGTAGCATTTGCAGTGATTATGATTCATCATAGTAGATTTTTATAGCCTGTTTTAGGTTACTTAAGGCTTGGCGTGTATATGTGGGGTATTTTCCATGCGTATATGCCTCGCCGACTCGCGTTGCGTCTCCGCTCTAATATATTTTTGCAAGTGAGGCGTGACACTTAGCATGTGCAATGAGCTGTTAAATCTCTAGGTTAACCCTAGAGGACGTGTTTTGTCTCGTGAGGGTTTTCAGTAGATTGCACCCACAAAATCTATAAAGAAAGAAAAGCAAAGTATTAGTATTTTTTTGAAAACGCATTTTGAAAGAAAAAATATTTGAAGTATTAATGTAAAAAATTCAAGTTATCTATAAGTCATAGGATTATCAAAACTTAGACATTTCTAAACTTAGTAGCTATTCAACAACCTGTTTTCAATTAAGGTAAGGATTAAAATTGTATTTCTCATCTAATCTATTGTTTTACTTAAATTCATATGCGCCTTGTGACCGTGAAAATTTGACTCGATATTCATCAACTCTAACTCTTATGCCTTATTATTTTTATTATATATTTTTTCATTTATAGCAGTAATATCCCTTAGCTCATTAGGCTTTCTAATTTGCCCATATAATGAGCCTTAGTCGGTGACTCTCAAAGCAGACAGTTTTTGAGTATCGGACGAGAAAACACCCCAAGGACTTAGGACTCGAGCAATCAAGGCCGCAAAACTAAGTCTATACTTATTACATGGACCGCCTTTAGGCGTGAGCACTTATGCTTTATAAGGCATAAATACCTAGCTCAATCAGAGGATTTTTATATAATATTTTTTTATTTTCTTATAAGGCATATGAATCTTTGTTTTAGAACCCTAAATGTGTAAGTGTAAAAAGTGTGCATATCTCATTAAGGTAAAAATCAAGACTAAATTACTTTTTAATTTTTTCCATAACCTCAATATCAACAAATTATTTTATTTTGACGACGTATAAGAAATCCTAATTATGATCCTCTTATTCCTTAGAATTAACTTAATTCTTACAAAAATAAGCCAAAGTATTATCATTTTCAAAAAGTTTTTAAAGAAAGATTTTTTTTTAAATTAGTAAAGTTAATATGTTAGTAAACCCTCCCCCACACCTAACTTATGCATTGTCCTCAATGTATGAATGAAATGCAATAATACATGAAAAAGGAGAAAAGGAAGAAAAATTGTAACCTCAAAGTAGTGGTTCCAGTGGTGGTCTCATTGGGCCAAGCATTTCTGCCCAATCTGGATACTGTGAATTTTCATGGAACCACCATTCATCACCTCTTTCCTATTCACACTTTTATAATCCCCAATATGAATAGGATCATACAAGATCCTAGCATAAAATTTTTTCTGATTATAAGACCAATCTTGGAATATCATCACGGAATCATATTAATCTACATCTTTGTCCAACAATGAAATCTGATTTTGCAGAATGGATAATTTGGGCTCAACAATGAAAGGAATAGAAACTGAAACTGACTCGGGAATAAAACTCAAATTAAGTTTAGGTTCGAGAGTCAGAGTTGGTTCATGAGTTTGGTTTAAATTATAAATTCAAATTCACATTTATTTTCCAACAATGGAATGTGACTATCCAACGTAGGTGGTTTGTGGCTTTGGAATTGGGTCCAAATCGGGTAAGGATACCAAAGTCAGCATAGATTCAAAAAATGGAACTGAATCACAACATTGAAAATCAGTGTCACATTCATCTTCAGGTTTAATCTCATTGAAATGAAAGCTTGTCAATTTGTTAATAAGTTGATTTTGGTTAAGTTTAGAATTATGTGGTGAAACTGAATCTTAGTTAAAATCTTCAAGATATTATGATTCATCATCAATATTGCTAGGAGAATCAGGAATGGTTGAAAATGTGTTAGGTAGAGTTTTATTATTCCTATCATTAATTGTGTTGACCAAATGACTCACTTTTGCTTCTATCCTATTGAGAGATTGGAGACAGTCCGTTTGAGATTGAATAATATCATTTTGGGACTTAATCATGAATTTCGTACTCTTTTCTAAGTCAACATATTCTTCTTGTTGTGGTTGGACTTGAAAATTAGAGTAAGGATCTTGGATTTGGGGATTGTTTGGGAGAATTGAGTCCGCTATGATTTGTACTTATCGTGTGGACTCAAGGAAGGCTTCAAAAATCTTTTCTAAAGAAGATTTTTCTTCTATAGGTTCGTCTTGGTATAAAGTATATGAAGCTGTTTCTTGATAAGGTTGTTGATAGTAAGACTCGGGAGAGTTGTATCTCCACTGACTCGGTGAAGAGTGGTGTGATTATCTCATTCTTGTTCACAATACTGAGTTGGGGCATATATTGATTCGATAAGACCAATCTGGCATACTTGGTTGGTTAGAGTTAAAGTTATGTAATGCCGGGTTGGTAATATCTAAATTGAAAGAGGTTCGGGTGAAATATGGATTTGGGTTATAATCAGAATAATTGTACTTATAATTAATTTTCAAAAGAACAAACAAATAAACAAACAAGAAAATAAAAAAAACTAGTCTATGTTAGGGTAAAGCTTAGACCTAGACGACTCCTAACTGTTAATTATCCATAAGAGGTATATTGCAGAACCTGACCACAAGTTAATCGATCAGGTACGGAAAGATTGGTGGGAGGTATCCGTTCGTAAGCAAAGTGCCTAACTATGTTAAATCATTAGCCTTCGGGGTTTCACAATCAATCCCAACCTTCGACACCGATTTGGCAAGAGTCAACTTCTAACAACTTTCCCCTTAGGACGATCCTTATTTGAGTTTAAGATGTCCCTAGGGCCAACGTCTACTCAATTTTAAGTTAGGCTGGGTTAGTGAGTGAGGAGATGATTTGTTCTAAGGGAGGGTAATGATTTTCGCACCTTATCTTGTTTAAGCATATGCCCTTAAATCATTTTAGTGCTCGTGTGTAATTATATAGCAAAATAACACTTAAGAAATATAAAATACATGTATGTTTCCTAAGTTATATACAATGCAGACCGTACCTTTTTCTCTAGCACTCTTCAACAATAATGTAAGAAAATGAAATAGACAGAGGCCCTAAGATGCAAAAGTCTAAACATTTTTTTAGCAATTACAAAGAAACAAATTACTATTGATTAGAAACATGTACAAAGTAAGTTAAACATATAAACTAGTTGCAGAGATTTAAATCTCCAAAAATCAAGCAATCTGTAAGAAATTACAGTTAGTAGTTCACCACAGTTGTAAGCTCTGGTGCTCTACCTTTTTAAACAGAGGCACAGAGTAGCAATATGTTCACTGTAGCTCCAAATTTTTTTATAATTAGCCCCTATACACCAAAACAAAGAAGATAAAGGATTAATTTTTTAAAGAAAATCAAAAGGAATGAAAACTTACCATCTCTCCTCGTAATGACGTCAAAATTTTGATCGAACCAAACCTGCACAGAAAAATACAAACTTTAGAACACTGGTAGGAACTCAATTAGCCTAGGGCTAACGGGTCGTGATCCACAAGAAGGGACAGCGATGAAATCTTTATAGTAAGTTTCTTCTTTTAAGTAACTAAAACAGATTTAAAAGTTCTTATCTCAGTTTTAAAAGAAATAAAAAATAGTTAAGAAGAAGATGTAGAAAAAGAGATGGTTGTATTATTGTTATTTTATTTATAAAAAAAGAAAAAAAGAGATAAAAAGTGTTGGTAAAAAAATTCAAAAATAAAAAGAGATAAAAGAAGAGTATTTAAGATGAATTGTTAATTCAAAAGAAAAGAAAAACAAGTTCAAAGAAAAAGAATTAAAAGAGAAAGTGTTGATTGAAAATTGTTAAGTTAAACTGAGAAAGAAAAATAAAAAAGATATAAAGGAAGAAGATTTACTTCTATTGTAGATTAACATACCATGATTAGATATGAAGCAATGTAAAAAAAGTAGTAGAAAGAAGTACATGAAAGCAATGCTTGGTCAGATTGAGTATGATGAAGAAAAGTGAAAAACCTCTATTGACTGCCATCTTCAATATAAGCATCTTGAAGGAAAGATAACGTAGTATCACTCTACAATAACTCTTCCTCTCTTTTAATCATGTAACTCTCTCTAACTTAAAAATAAAATAAAAGAAAAAATAAAATTACATTGAAGAAAAAAAGAAAAACCTACACTAAACCAACCTAAATCTCTCTCTAAGTGGCGCCCCTACTGCCTTCAAGATATGAGGGTATTTATAGAAGAAAACCAGAGGGATAGGAAGCGTGAAAATAGAGAAGCTGGCTATTTTTGAATTTGAATCCTCCTTTTATCTCCAAACTTGATTTGATTTATCTAAAATTTTATGTAGAAATTCAATCCTGATCTGCCAAATATTATCATGTTGATTGCTGAATATGACTTAACAAATGATAGATTTGAAAAAAGTGATCAATATAAGATTGTAACCCTTTAAGTCCGTCTTTCTGGACCATCTTGAATTATCAGATTTGAGTTTTGATAGTAAAAGTTATGATTAAAATACTAAAATATTTCTAGTCTGAATCCAAATTTAAATTGCTTCATCTCATTTGTTAATCTTCTTTCTATCCATTTTTCTCTTGGATTTGCAGTCTGTCTTCTAGAATTGATAAGATATCTATTTATCTTCAGCGAAACCGATTAAGTTTTCAAACAATCTGTTTTCTCTTGAAATTAGACGATACTATCTTATTTATATATCTAGTTTTTAGATAAAATAGCTTCTAGAGTTTTTAGATTTAAATTGACCCCCTTGATTTGCTTGATCTTTGAAATTATTTGAATTTAATTGGATAAATCTATCAATCTCTCCATTTTTTTTGTTAATTACACTGCATACCACTGAACATGAAAATACATTAAAAATCAGAGTTTTATTTAAAAATAAATGAAGAAAATATGACATATGTGATACAAAATATGCAATGCACGTGTACAATCAGATGGTGAACCATCTTGTGGAAGAGACGGTAGTTGGGATCCGTTTGTTACGTCCAACTTCGTCAGGCCCGAACTTCTTGTAACTGAAGTGTGTTATCCTTGTTGAGTAAGTGAAGGATTATCACCACCTGCTCATCTTTAAAGAAGTATTATTTCTGAGAAAACTTGAACTATGGGTTATTGTTGGAGAAATTTCTTTACAGCTTCGGCAGAGCTTCCCCGGACAACTTAACAACCATAGTTTCTTTCCCTTTTGCCTGAGAAGATTGGGCTGCATCTCGTCCCTTATTGTTGACCCCCCCATTTATTATTTGGCATAGAGGTTTCAAACTTTTTAGTTGATTCTTCAGCTATTTGAACTTGTTCAACAAGCTCCTTTAATTTATGGGCTTTAACAGCTCACATACGAACTTCCAACTTATTGAGAAAGTTATGCATGCATGTTTGGAGCAACATAGGTAAAGGCACACTCGCAGGGCATATGAGAGAAAGGTTATGGAACCTCTCCATGTAGTCCCTTACAGATTCTCCCCTATTTGAACTATTGAGAAGAGTCTGTCCATAGTTACCTCAGTATCATCCTTATACAGTCGGGAGAGGAACCGAGTTTTTAGTTCAACCCAAGAATTGATGAATGATCGTACACATATTTTGTATTCTTTTCATTATACTTCTACATTAATCGTGTAATAAATCTGCTAATTTCCTTATCTTAAATGTATATTTTGCAGAAGATAATCATGAAGAGTAAGTGCATTAAACAAAATAAATACCAATTAAAATCAGATTTAACTAGATCTATTTAGTTAGCTGAGGTTGATCCCAGATCTAGTTAGAATAAATAAGGATTGGGGCAAATGTTAAGATGATGACCAGAGCAAATCAGAAAGATAGCACCAAATGAAATCGATAAAATTAAGATTTTTATGAATACATTTTGGTTAGATAAAGATCAACGAAGGATAACATCAAATACAGAGTTCAAATTCAAAACCCAAAGAGATAAATGGATAGAGAGAAGATCAATAAATGAGATGAAGCAATTTTGACTTAGAATCTGACTGGATACATTTTAGTCTTTGAATTATAACTTTTTGTACCAAAACGCAAATCTGATGATTCAAGATGATCCAAAAAGAAGACTTAAAGGGCTATAACTTTTAAGTTGATCACTATTTCTAATTATATCCTTTATTAAGCTATATTCAGTAATCAACACACCAACAAGTTGCAGATCAGAACTGAATATTCACATCAAATCAAGTTTGAAAATAAGGGGAGGATTCAAATTCAGAAATAGCCAGCTTTCCCTATCTTCTTACTCCTCTACCCTCTGCATTTCTCCTATAAATACATGCCATCTCAAAGGCAAATGGGAACGATCAAGTAGAGATAGATTTTAGGCCAGTTTTTCATTCTTTTTAGTGTAAGTTTTTATTTTTCTTTCCATGTAATTTTCAATTTTTTTAATGTAACTGAGAGGAAAGACGAGTTTCACGGAGGAATGAGAGTAAGCTTGTACTGAAGGTGACACCGGTATAAGTAAGTCTTTTCTTTCATTGTTATTTGAGTCGAATCGAAGTTTTTTTTCCTTCTCTACTCTTGTTTTTATTTACTTTCCTCTGATGTGCTGCAATCTAAGTGAATTTGATAGCCTCGAGACTACTTCACCATTGCAAGTGCCCTTGATGGCCTATGGCGATGAACAACCATTCTTTGGTTAGTTTAGCTTGCCCTTTTATTCATAGTGTTGATCGGGAATAGGGAAGATCCTACACACCATACTTGATCACCTTCAAAGACCAGGAAAGTCGTAGCTACGGATCCGAGGTATATGAGGACTGAAGAGGTAAGTAATTTTTAGGTTTAACTTTCTTTCTTTTATTTTAACTTTTAGTTTAGATCACCAATACTACAGTCTCCTAACTCTTTTATCACTCTTTTCAATTTCCTTTTATATATCTATTTTCTATTTTCTCCACCTTCTCAATCTACCACTTTCCTCCTAACTTAACTTTAACCTATTTTTCTTTTTTTTAAAGAACTAAAAGAAGATTTTTAACCTTGATTGTAATTTAAAAGAGAACTTACTAAAAAAAGCTTCCATCGCTAGTCCCTCCTTGTGTATCACGATCCGCATAGCCACTTTCTATAGCAATAGTATTGAGTACTTGCACATTCTATTCTTAAGTTCTAAAATTCTGTATTCTTGTATGTAGGTAAAACTTCAATTAAATTTTGGCGCTGTTACCGGGAGGGACGGTAAGTAATTCTCTTTTTAAGTTTATATTTTTAGTTAACCTTCTTCTTTGTTCTTGGTATACAGGTTTAACAATAAGAAAATTTTTGCTGCAGTGGACCTATAAGTGGGCCTGGACAGTACTCAAGAAAGCAGAGCCAAGAAACCCTCAGATTTGCTACATTCCAGTGGCAATCTGAGTGAATAACTAACCTATATTTTTGCAGGCTAGCTGAATTGAAAAGATAAATTTCTGTAGCTATTTATTTTCTAGTTTGTCTCACTGTACATACTTTCTAACCTCAACTGTAAAATGATGTTTGTTAAATGCTAAAAACGGTTTAGACTTTACATTTAGGCATGTGTCTAATTCATTACATTTTATATTACTGTTGAAGAGTGCTGGAGCAAAAGGTACGTATGCATAGCATATAGTTGAGGAAACATTCTTAAGTAATTATTTGCTTGTTGAATGTTACTTTTCTATATCCTGCACACTTTGCACATTCAGTCTTAAGGGTTTGTCCTATAAAAAAGATAAGGTGGGAAAGTAATTATCCTCTCTTAGCTCACAAAAAATCTCATCACTCACTAACTCAAGCCTACTTAAAACTGAGTAGACGTTGGCCCTAGGGACATCTCGGACTCATATAGGAGACTAACCTAAGGGGAAAGTTGATTTGAATTTGACTCTTGCCAAATCGGTGTCTAAGGTTGGGGATTGAGATGTGAAACCCTAAAGGTTGGTAGTTTGGTATAATTAGGCCCATTGCTTAGGCACGGATACCTCCCACTGATCTTATCCCTACCTAACCGATTAACTTGTAGTCAGATTCGGCAATATACCCCCTGTGGACAGTCTAACCAGTTAAGAATCGTCTAGGTCTAAGATTTACCCTAACTTAGGTTAGATTTTTTTCTTCTTTTTTGTTTATTTGTTTGTTTTTCTTTGTTTGATTTTGACATTTCTTGTGTGATATGACTTATAACAATAATTTTTCTAACTTTAATGGTAATCCATATTACATCCCGACCTCTTTTTCGGATGTTACCAACCCGGCATATCATAACTTTAACAAACCTAGTGTGCAGGATTGGTCTTATCTGAATTAATACATGCCCCAGTCCCAATACTATGAACAAGACTGGAATAATCATCACTACTCTTTACAGAGTCAATGGGGATACAACTCTCCCGAGTCATATTTCAACCACCCTACCAACATCCAGTGTCATATACTCCTTCTCCCAAACAACCATTAGAAGAATCAATTGACTGGAAAAAAAAGGATGGAAACCTTAGACGAGCTTGAGTGACCAATTCAAATTTTAGAAAACTCAAAATCCCTTCAAAATTTTTAAGTCACAGATCCTTATTCTATTTTTCAAGAAAGAACATGCTGATTTAGAGAAAAGTATGGAATCCATAATTCAATTCCAAAATAATTCATTATATGATAGAAGCAAGACTTAGTAGATTGAAAAACATATGTAGGAATAAGGAAACTCTCCCTACTCAATTTTTGACTATTCCTGACACTTCTAGCCATATTGATGAAAATCAAGAATTATGGTATCTTAAAGGCTTTGACCAAGATTCAATTCACCACAAAACTTGAACTTGACCAATATCAACCCATTGACGAATTGGCAAGTTTTCATTTTAATGAGATTAAACTTAATTATGAATGTGACCCCGATCCTCAACTTTGTGATTCAGTTTTCATCTTCGAATCTATGTTGACTCCGGTATTCTTACCCAATTTGGACCAATTTTCTGAGCCAATATTTATTCCTATACCCATAAATCTAGAAATGAAATCACCAATTTTAGATAGTGATATTCCATTGATGGGGAAAAAATATGAATTTCAATTCTTAGATTTGGACTCAACTCTTGAACAAAAACTGACTCCCGAACCCAAGATTGAGTTTTTCGAGTCAGTATTTGTTCCTAAACCTATCATTCTTGAGCCTAAGTCAACCATTCCACCAAGTCACATTCTTTTGTTGGACATAAATATAGACCATAATAACTTCGTGATGATTTTTCAAGAGTGGTCATATAAAGGGAGTAAGTTTCATGATAGGATCTTTCATGATCCTATTCATATTGGGGACTGTAAATATGTAAATAGAAAAGAGATCAATAAAGGTGGGTTCCGTGAACTACCGCATTATCTTGATTGGGTAGCAACGCTTGATGCACCATCAGAACCACCACCATAAGGTAATATTTTCTTTCCCTTTCTTCTTTTTCATGCATCTATGATTTATTCATACATTGAGGATAATGCATGTGATAGGTGTGGGGGAGAGTTCTAACATAACTTAGGTTTTCCATTTATTATTTTAAAATTTTTTTAACATTTTCTTATCTTTTTTAAGAAAAACTTTTTGAAAATAGAAACAGTATTTTGATATATTCTTTGTAAGAAATTAAGTCAATTTTATGGAATAAGAGAATCATAATTAAGATTTCATATACTTGGTCAAAATAAGGTTATTTGTTTGATTTTCAAGGTTAGGAAGAAAATTTGAAAAAGTAATTTAGTTTTGATTTATACCTTGATGAAATATGCATGCTTTATACACTTACACACTTAGGGTTCAAAAACAAATATTCTTATGCCTTATAAAAAAGAAAAAAAGAAAAATATAAACATATATAATATATCAAAAAATTCTCTGATTAAGCTGGGTATTTGTGCCTCATAAAGTATAAGTGTTCACGCCTAAAAGCGATTCATATAATAAAATCCTTAGTTTTGTGGCCTTATTTGCTCGAGTTCTTAAGTCCTTGGGGTGTTTTCTCACCAGGTGCTCTAAGACCATTCGGTTTGGGAGTCCCGATTAAAGGCTCGTTACATGGGCAGTTTAGAAAGCCTAATAAAACTAAGAAATAATACCATCAAAAATAAAAATAAATCAACAATGCATAAGAGTTAGAGTTAAAGAACCCTTAGTCAAAATTTCACGGCCACGAAGGTGCATATAACTTATCTTAAAGAAATAGACTAGATGATAAGTACAATTTGACTCCTTACTTTGATTGATAACAAATTTTTGAATAGAGGCTAAGTTTAGGAATGAAAAGTTTGATTCTACTAAAACTTATCGACTACTTGAACTCTTACAACAATACCTCAAATATTTTCTCTCTTTTCAAAATGCTTTTCGAAAATGCTAACATTTTCTCTTTCTTTATGAATTTTGTGGGTGCAATCCACTGAAAACCCTCACGAGACAAAACTCGTCCTCTAGGGGGAACCTAGAGGTTTAACAGCTTGTTGCACATGCTCAGTGCAATCGCGTAACCTGCGAAAGTGGTCTAATAATCTTTGATTTAGTTTTATTATTTTGCTCGAGGACACGCAAAAGATTGGTGTAGGGTGTGATCGTACACATATATTTGTATTCGTTTCATTATACTCCTACATTTATCATGTAATAAATCTGCTAATTTTCTTGTCTTAAATGTCTATTTTACAGAAGATAATCATGAGGAGAAAGAGGATTAAACCAAATAAATATCAATTAAAATCAGATTTAACTAGATCTGTTTGGTTAGCTGAGGATGATCCCAGATCTAGTTAGAACAAATCAAGGATTAGGGCAAATGTTCAGCTGAAGATCAAAACAAATCAGAAATATAACACCAAATGAAAACTGGTAAAATTTAAATTTTTATAAATCCATTTCGGTTAGATAAAGATCAACCGAGGATAACGTCAAATACAGAGTCCAAATTTAAAATCCAAAGAGATAAATGGATAGAGAGAAAATCAATGGATGGGATGAAGCAATTTTGACTCAGATTCTGACTGAATACATTTTAGATTTGGATCATAAATTTCGCTTCCAAAACATAAATATGATGATTCAAGATGATCCAGAAAGAAAACTTAAAGGGCTACAACTCTTAAATTGATCATTATTTCTAATTCTGTCATTTGGTAAGTTATATTCAGCAATCAATACGCCAACAAGTTGCAGATCAGAACTGAATATCCATATCAAATAAAGTTTGGAGATAAGGAGAAGATTCAAATTAGGAAATAGTCAGCTTTCCCTATCTTTATACTCCTCTACCCTTTGCATTTCTCCTATAAATACTTGCAATCTCAAAGGCAAATGGGAACGATCAAGAAGAGATAGATTTTAGGCCAGTTTTTCATTCTTTTTAGTGTAGGTTTTTATTTTTTTCATGTAATTTTCAATTTTTTATGTAAATGAAGAAGAGACGAGTTTCACGGAGGAATAAGAGCAAACTTGTACTGAGAGTGACACCAGTGTAAGTAAGTCTTTTCTGTTATTGTTATTTGAATCAAATCGAAGGCTTTCTCTTCTTTACTCTTGTTTTCGTTTACTTTCCTCTGTTGTGTTATAATCCAAGTGAATTTGATAGCCTCAAGACTGCTTCACCATTGTAAGTGACCTTGATGGCCTATGGCGATGAACAACTATTCTTTTGTTAGTTTAGCATGCCCTTTTATTTATAGTGTAGATCGGGAATGGGGAAGATCCTACACGCCATGCTTGATCGCCTTCAAAGAACAGGTAAGTCGTAGTTACGGATCCGAGGTATATGAGCATGGAAGAGGTAAGTAATTTTTAAGTTTAACTTTCTTTCTTTTCTTTTAACTTTTAGTTTAGATCACTAACACTACAACCTCCCAACTCTTTTATCACTCTTTTCAATTTCTTTGTATATATCTATTTTCTATTTTCTTCACCTTCTCAATCTATCATTTTATTCCTAACTTAACTTTAACCTATTTTTCTTTTCTTTTAAAGAACTAAAAGAAGATCTTTAACCATTGATTGTAACTTAAAAGAGAACTTACTAAAAAAAGCTTCCATCGCTACTCCCTCCTTGTGGATCACGACCCGCATAGCCACTTGTTATAGCGGTAGTATTGAGTACTTGCACATTTTATTCTTAAGTTCTGAAATTCTGTATTCTTGTATGCAGGTAAAACTTCAATCAATAGAGCCACTCAGAAGGCTCCAAAACCATCAAAAGCCACCCCCTTGAGGGCGCCGATGAATAATTTGACCATGATAGTGTCATTATCTATTATGTTGTCAGTTTGGGACCGAAAATAATAGATATACTGGTTTGGTGAGCTCTTGCCATCATATGTATGCAGCGTTGGCGGCTTGAACTTTGGTGTGTGTGAAACTGAGTCCCACCAGCAGGTAAGGATGTGTCATCCTTACCTTTTTCAATTCATCACTTTGGCCCAGGATGCTATTTAAGCTTGGATACCTTTGATAACCTCGACATCAATTGAAGATGAAGAGGACTCCTTCGCATTTTTATTCTCTGGAGTCATGTTTTCTTCTTCTCGCTCATTGTTGTTGAAATTCTCTTCGTTGTTCTGATTTGTCATGAGCTGAATCAACATGCGTTAGTTGTTTTTCAAGGCTTCTTGTTGAGCCTTAAAAGTTTGCTCCTGAGCCTCCTTGTGACGATGGAGATCAACTTTATCATCATTATCAGCCATGTTAGCTGATACAAACTCTGTTTATATAGAGCTGACGGTAGTGGAGGAGGCATAGCCACTAGCTTCTTCTTCATCATCAGACCACTTGAAGAGGTGCTTATATGGTTCTAGTGATATAACTCCATCGAGGAAGAAGGTTGTTCATAGTTGTAGGGTATTATTAGCCTGAAGAGAATACCTTGGAAGGCAAGCTCTTGTTCAACCAGAACCTGGCCTGAGCCCAGGCTATAATCAGAGTCCAGGGAATAGAATGAGGGAGTATGAACCTCCTGTCTTCTTTGCCGAGATTATAACAGATCCATTTCTCTCCTTATCATATTGACAGAGGCAGTTGCAAGATGTGACACCTTTGTTGTCTTCTTCTTTTGAGACTTGGGTCTCTTAGAAGATTGGACTGATAACTATTTAAAACTGATTGTTGAGGAGGAGATGTAATGGGAATGACCCTAAACAATGATGGATAGAATGCACCATTACTAAGTGGCATCACGTTTGGCCGTACTGGAATGAAAGAATGTGAACTGGTTCCTCAGAGCGGAGTTTCTGCTTGTTGCTCAAGTAGTCTCTTAAGTCTGTGCTAACTGAACATAATCAATCCAACACTGAGACTCAGGGAGACTGGAATTTAGTCCTCTTGGGCTGAAAAGTCTTAGGCTTAACCTTAAAGGCTTTATTTTTAGTTATAGGTGAAACTAAAATTGCTTCACTATATGACTTAACTTCGTTTGGTGAAGTTGTCTTAGCACTTAGTGCTTTAGCTTGCCGTTAGAAGCTAACTTAGCACTACTCAGCCGTGCTTTTGATTTTGGCGAATCTGAATTAAACTCACTGAGCGCCAGTTAGCGCTAGCAACAACTGGTACTTCTGCTTTAGCCTCATAGGAAAAGTGAGGCTTAGCTCTGTAAAGAGCTAAGATAGTCTCACAACCAGAGACTGAAGTAGCTTCGCTAAAATCTAGAATAAGATATTTATCTCTAGCCTTGCATGAGGCTAAGTTGGACTTTTTAGTGGTCCAATTTGCCTTAACGAAGGCTCTCTTAGGCTTGCACAAAGCCTTTCTAGCTTCACAAGAAGCTAAGATAAGTTCACACAGAATCATTTTAGTCTCGAGTTTGTTTAGTCTCATTAGAGACTGAGATAGGCTAACAGAGAGACTTATCAATCTCAACAGAGACTGGCTTTCAAGAAGTAGCCAAAGGATCTTTGGCTAATAAGATCTTTATGTGCTTGTTCATGTTCAGGGGCTTGTGCCGCCCTTAGAGAAAACTTGCTCAAACTTTTCTTAGTTAAAATGAATGACCAATATCTCAGTAGTAGACACGAGGGTCTTATTATCGATTGCGATACCATTTTCTCATTGGTGAAAAAATAGTCCTCAGTGGAGTCACCATCTTATTTTCCATTGAAAAATCAAAGGGAAAACTTAGAAAAATGGTGGAGAGAAATTACAAGAAATAAAAATTAAAATTATAAGAACTCTCTTCTAAGATTTCTAGAAAAGTATGCCAGTAGGAGTATAGCCAGCATGCGATCACTTTGTCCCTTTGACCACATGAGCAATCGAGTCTTGAGATTTGCTGCTGGGGAATTCCTTCTCACCTTGTTTCAAAAATTCCTTGAAAGTGGAAGATTAGGGTTTAGCACTATGAATTTATCCTTGAAGGATTAGAGAAACGAATCAAAGAATTCTTAAACGCTAGAGAATAGTTCTCTTTAGAGGATTTCTCTTTCTAAAAATTCTAGCCAAAAGTCTAGCTAAGAGTCCCCGCCAGTTAGCCTTAGAATGGGCTATTTATCGTCCTTGTAGGGTGTAAACGCCCCTAGAAATAATCATAGACTAAAAATAGTCTTGATACCCTCACATGCGAGGCTAATACAGACTCTGTGCGAGCCTAAAAAAACTTCATGCGAAGCTACATAGGCTCTGTACGAGTCTACGACAGCTATTTTTGCTTTTTTAAGAAGGGGCATGACCCTCTTAATTATCTCCACTTAATGGGGAGATAATGGGGTGTAGTGCCCCTTTAAAGTGGGCATTAATCCCACCAATATAGTGGGAAGTTATCCCACTAATCTTGTTCAGAGATTTGAACCAGTCAAAATAACATGGAGTTAAAGCTCCAAAAGTTCCATGCGGAGCTAGCCCACTGCGGGGCTAAATCTTCATGTGAAGCTAGCCCACTGTGAGGTATAGCTCTGAGTAGAGCTGCTTTGAGCTAGCCCACTACAGGGTTAAGGCTAAAAGCGAAGCTAGCCATTTTGGCTAAGTTAGCCATTTTGACTAAGCTTGAACTGTCTGTTCAACCATCTGCAACCTATTTTTGAAAGTTGATTGAGTTTTTACTGCACACAAAAAATACAGAATTTCAGAACTTAAGAATTGTATGTACAAGTACTCAATGATACCGCTATAATAAGTGGCTATGCGGGTCGTGATCCACAAGGAAGGACTAGCGATGGAAGCTTTTTAATAAGTTCTCTTTTAAGTTACAATCAATGGTTAAAGATCTTCTTTTAATCCTTAAAAAGAAAAGAGAAAAATAAGTAACAAGTTAATAAGAAAGTGATAGATTGAGAAGGTGGAGAAAATAGAAAATGAATTTATATAAAGAAATTAAAAAGAGTGAAAAAGATTTGGTAGATTGTGGTGTTGGTGATCTAAACTAAAAGTTAAAAGAGAAGAAAGAAAACCTAAAAGAAATACTTACCTTCTCTGGTCAAATACTTACCTTGAATCGGTGGCGACGATGTTACCTTGGAGGCAATCAACGCATAGCCTATAAGAGTTGATTCCTGTCTCTTTCATATTACATTATCAAGATGATACAAGCATGAAATGATACAGATTGAGACTAAAATCCATCATCATGAGCTATCGGTGGTACTCGCAAAAGCAAGGCTCTTTCGATGCTATAAGACTCATGTGGATTGCACTTGGTACCAAAAGAAGAGAAGTTGAAAAGAAGAAGAAGAACACAAAAATAAAGAAGAACATAATAAATATACTTTAGATTCAATATTGTAATAATAAGAGAAGAGAAGAACAACTTATACCAGTGTCACTTTCAGCACAATCTTCACTCTCGTTCTCCTATGAAACTCTGATCTCCTCTGAATTACATAAATAAAACTGAAAATTACATAAAAAATAAAAACTCATACTAAAAAGAATGAAAAACTTGCCTAAAATCTATCTTTACTTGGTTCATCCTGGAGTCTCTGAAAACCCAGTATTTGTAGGCAAAACTAAACGGGGGAGAGCGTAAAGATAAGAGCAAACGCTCCCCCAACAACTTTAACAAAGCCGCAAAAAATGCGACTTTTGCCGCGTTTTCATGACAAGGGTGTGGTACTCCCTTATTTCGCGATATGACTTTATCTCCTGTCTGATTTTCAATTTTGGGTCCTGCATTTGATGAAAACTCCTTCGATCTTTGACTTTAACCAATTGATTTGTGAAGATTTGTTTTAACTAGTTTTCAACCGACTTTATCTTCTCTTATTTTTCCTAATCTGTCCTGATTTTCTAATTTCAAATTAATTCTCAATTAAATCAGAATTTTGATGGGCTTTTGGGCTCGTTTTTCTTTCCTCTCCCTTAGTAATGGGCCTGCATATAAATTAGACAATAAATAGGACTATAAATAGAGTTTTTTATAGAATAAGTATGAGAATGTGACAATGAATGTGCAATATCAGCTACCGATCACACCCCCATACCTATCTTTTGCTCGTCCTCGAGCAAAATAATAAAACTAAACCAAAGATTATTGGACCACTTTCGCAGGTCATGCGATTGAACTGAACGTGTGCAACAAGTCATTAAACCTCTAGGTTCCCCCTAAAGGATGATTTTTGTCTCGTAAGGTTTTCAGTGGATTACACCCACAAAATCCATAAAGAAAGAAAAACAAAGAGTTAGTATTCGAAAAGCATGTTTAAAGAGAAAAAATATTTAAAGTATTATTGTAAGAGTTCAAGTTATCTATAAGTTATAGGAAAATAAAATTTTTCATTCCAAAACTTAGTCTCTATTCAAAAATTTGTTATCAATCAATGTAAGGAGTCAAACTGTATTTCTCATCTAATCTATTATTTTACCCTAAGTCATATTTACCTTTATGATCGTGAAATTTTGACTTGGGGTTATTTCACTCTAACTCTTATGCCTTATAATTTTTTCTCTTTATTTTTATTTTTTATTTTTTGATGATATTATTCCTTAATTCTATTAGGCTTTTTAATCTGTTCATATAACGAGCCTTTAATCGTTGACTCCCAAACCAAGCGGTCTTAGGACAAAGGGTGAGAAAACACCCAAAGGACTTAAGGACTCGAGCAAACAAGACCACAAAACTAAGGATTTTATTTTATGAACCGCCTTTAGGCGTGAATACTTATGCTTTATGAGGCACAAATACCCAGCTTAATCATAGGATTTATATATATAACTTTTGTTTTTGTTTTTGTTTTTCTTTTTTTTTAATGAGGCATAAAAATCTTTGTTTTTGAACCTTAAGTGTGTAAGTGTATAAAGCATGCATATATCATCAAGGTAAAAATTAAGACTAAATTATTTTTTCAAAATTTCTTCCTAACCTTGGAAATCAAACAAATAATTTTATTTTAACCAAGTATAAGAAATCCTAATTATGATTCTCCTATTCCTTAAAATTTACTTAATTTCTTACAAAAAAATGTCAAAATATTATTTTTTTTTCAAAAAGTTTTTAAAAGCAAAGAAAATGTTAATAAATTTTTTAAAAAAAGAAAAACCCTAAGTTAGAACCCTCCCCCACAACTATCTCATGCATTGTCCTCAATGTATGAATTAATGCATAGATGCATGAAAAAGAAAGGGAAGGAAATTATTACCTTATGGTGGTTCCGGTGGTGGTTATATTGGGTCAAGCATTGCTACCCAATCATGATAATGTGGTAGTTCATGGAACACACCTTTATTAACCTCTTTTCTATTTGCATATTTATGGTCTCCAATATGAATAGGATCATGAAAGATCCTATCATTAAACTTACTCCCTTTACATGACCAGTCCTGGAAAATCATCACGGAGTCATCACGCTCTATACCATGTCCAACAAGAGAATGTGACTTGGTGGAATGGTTGACTTGGGCTCAAGAATGATAGGTTCAGGAACAAATATTAACTCGAGAAAATTAACTTTGGGTTTGAGAGTTAGTTTTGTTTCAAGAGTTGAGTCCAAGTCCAAGAATTAACATTCACATTCTTTTTCCATCAATAAGATGTGATTATCCAAAATTGCTGATTCCATTTCTAGATCTATGGGTATAGAAATAAATGTTGGCTAGGAAAATTGGTCCAAATTGGGTAAGAATACCAGAGTCAACATAGATTCGAAGATGGAAACTGAATCCCAAAGTTGGGGATCGGGTTCACATCCATAATCAAGTTCAATCTCATTAAAATGAAAACTTGCCAATTCATCTATGGGTTGATATTGGTCAAGTCTAAAGTTTTGTGGTGAAATTGAATCTTGGTCAAAGTCTTCAAGATACCATGATTCTTGGTTTTCATCAATATGGCTAGAAGTGTCGAGGACAGTTAAAGATTGGGTAGAGAGAGTTTTCTTATTCCTACGCATGTTTTCCAATCCACTAAGACTTGCTTCTATCATATCGAGTGGATCATTTTGGGATTGAATCATTAATTCCATACTCTTTTTTAAGTCAGCATGTTCTTTTTGAAAAATAGAGTAAGGATCTGTGACTTGATAATTTTGATAGGATTTTGAGTTCTAAAATTTGAATTCGTCGCTCAAGCTCGTCTAAGGCTTCTATCCTCTTTTCTCAGTCAATTGATTCTTCTAATAGTTGTTCGGGAGAAAGAGTATATGAGGTTAGATGTTGGTAGGGTGGTTGACAATATGACTCAGGGGAGTTGTATCCCCATTGACTCTATGAAGAGTAGTGATGATTACTCCAACCTTTTCATAATATTGGGACTGGGGCATGTATTAATTCGGATAAGACCAATCCGGCACACTAGGTTGGTTAAAGTTATGTTATGCTGGGTTGGTAACATCCGAAAAAGTGGTTGGGATGTAACATGGATTATCATTAAAGTTGAAAAAATTGTTATAAGCCATATCACACAAGAAATATCAAAATCAAACAAATAAAAACAAACAAATAAACAAACAAAAAGAAAAAAACTAACCTAAGTTAGGGTAAACCTTAGACCTAGACGACTCCTAACTGGTTAGACTATCTATGGGGAGTATATTGCAGACTATGACCACAAGTTAATCGGCCAGGAAGGGGCAAGATCAGTGGGAGGTATCCGTGTCTAAGCAATGGGCCTAATTATACCAAACCACCAACCTTCAGGGTTTCGACCCTCAATCCCCTAACTTAGACACCATTTGGCAAGAGTCAAATTCAAATCAACTTCCTCCTTAGGTCAGTCTCCTATATGAGTCTGAAATGTCCCTAGGGCTAACGTCTACTCAGTTTTAGTTAGGCTTGGGTTAGTGTGTGAGGAGATTTTTTGTGGGCTAAGGGAGGGTAATGACTTCCCTACCTTATCTTGTTTATAGGAATAGCCCTTAAATAAATTTAGTGCAATATGTGCATGAAAAGCAATACTTAAGCTATGCACACATACTTTTGCTACAACACTCTTCAATAGTATTGTAAAATGTAAACAAATTAAACACATGCGTAAATGTAAGTCTAAACTATTTTTAGCATTTAACAAACATCATTTACTGTTGAGGTTAGAAAGTATGTACAGTGAGATAAACAAGAAAATAAATAGCAAAAGAAATTTAGCTTTGCAATTCAGCCAACGTGCAAAAATATAGGTTAGTAGTTCACTCATATTTGCTGGAATGCAGAAAATTTGAGGGCTTCTGGGCTCTGCTTTCTTGAGTAGAGTTCAAGGCCACTTATATGGCCACTGTAGCAAAATTTTTCTAGACATTTATCACTGTACACCAAGAACAAAGAAGAAAGTTAACCAAAAAATTGTAAACTTAAAAACAGAATTACTTACCGTCCCTCTCTGGTAACGATGCTAATATTTGATTGAGTTTTTACCTGCACACAGAAATACAGAATTTCAGAACTTAAAAGTAAAATGTGCAAGTACTCAATGCTACCGCTATAAACAAGTGGCTATGCGGATCATGATCCACAAGGAGGGGCTAGCGATGGAAGCTTTTTAATTAGTTCTCTTTTAAATTACAATCAATGGTTAAAGATCTTCTTTTAGTTCTTAAAAAGAAAAGAGAAAAATAAGTTACAAGTAAGTTAATAAGAAAGTGGTAGATTAAGAAGGTGGAGAAAATAGGATATAGATTTATACAAAGAAATTAAAAAGAGAAAAGATTTGGTACATTGTGGTGTTGGTGGTCTAGACTAAAAGTTAAAAGAGAAGAAAGAAATCTAAAAGAAATACTTACCTCCTCTGGCCAAATACTTACCTTGAATCTATGGCGACGATGTTACCTTGAAATGGAGGCAATCAGTATATAGCCCATAAGAGTTGATTCCCGTCTCTTTCACATTACATCATCAAGACGATCAAGCATGAAATGATACAGACTGAGACTAAAATCCATCATTATGAGCTATCTGTGGCACTCACAAAAGCAAGACTCTTTCGATACTATAAGACTCACCTGGATTACGCTTGGTGCCAAAGGGAAAGAAGTAGAAAAGAAGGAGAAAAAGAACACAAAAATAAAGAAGAACATAAAAAATGTACTTTAGATTCAATATGGTAACAAAAAGAGAAGAGAAGAACAACTTACACCGGTGTCACTCTCAGCACAAGCTTCACTCTCGTTCTCTTATGAAACTTTGATCTCTTGTGAATTACATAAATAAAACTAAAAATTACATAAAAATAAAAAAAATAAAACCTACAATAAAAAGAATGAAAAATTAGCCTAATTTATCTTTGCTTAGTCACTCCTAGAGTCTCTGAAAAACCCAGTATTTATAGGTAAAACCAAACGGTGAGAGCGTACGAAAATAGGGGGAGCAAACGCTCCACCAACAGCTTAAACAAAGTCACGTTTCCACGGCAAGGGTGTGGCCAGGTGGCCACACCCGGGGGTGGTACTCCCTGATTTCGTGATATGACTTTATCTCCTGCCTGATTTGCTATTTTGGATTTTGGATTTGATGAAACCTCCTTTGATGTTCAGCTTTAACCAATTGATTTGTAAAGATTTATTTTAACTAATTTTCAACCGACTATATCTTCTCTGATTTGCCCTGATTTTTTGATTTCAAATTAATTTTGAATTAAATCAGAATTTTGATGGGCTTTTAGGATCGTTTCTCTTCCCTCTCTCTTAATAATGGGCCAGCATATAAATTAGACAATAAATAAGATTAAAAATAGAGTTTATTATATAATAAATATGAGAATGTGACAATGAATGTGCAGTATCAACGACCGATCAGAAGTGTCGACAAGCTAGACATTGTAAAGACCAGGCTGAGAGCTACCTTAGGTTCTGTCTTTTGAAAGTGTTAACACCAATCCGCTCACTAGACCCCATGAGGCCTATTCATGAGCATATTTTCCTGGGAACTTCTATCTATGAGTTCCAAGGAGGGAAGCCCCACTTGAGAACAACAATGCAAGTATTCATTTGTGAGATAACTTCAGCTCGTCCCTATCAGTCAACTACCATCTAGAAGGTTCATCCTCATTGACCAACTGCCCTGGCTCATCCCTGATTGGGAAACTTCCCTCGAGAGGCTTATCCCTAATTAGGAAACTGCCACTCTTATGGCTCATCCCTAATCGGGCAACTACCCTCAGCAAGGTTCATCCTCGATTAAGCTATCATCAGTTTGTTTGTGTTCTTAGGAGGGAAGCCCCACTCGAGAATCATAGTACATACATCTATTTTTGGGTTCTAATGGCTCATCATCAATTGAGAAACTACCCCTCAGAGGGCTCATCTCCAATTGAGCAATTGCCTGCTCAGCTCTACAGCTGAGGGCTCCTCTTATTTGGAATCTTATACTTGTGTGTTTTGAGAAGGAAAACCCCCACTCGAGTACAATGACTCCAATATTAGCCTTCGGGCTCCAATCGACTTACCCTCCTAATTGGGTAGCCATCCAACCAGTTCATCTTCGTGACTAAAGTTTCATTTCACTCAGAGGTCAGTGCCTAGTGGCCCAGTTCGTCTCCGCGACTGAAATCCTTACTTCACTTGGGGGTCAGCACCTAGCGGCGCAATTTGTCTCTACGACTAAAGTCCTCACTTCACTCGGAGGTCAGCGGCTAGCAGCTCAGTTCATCTCCGCGACTGAAGTCTGCACTTCACTATGAGATCAGTGCCTACCGACCCATTATCTCGACGACTGGAGTTTTCATTTAACTAAAATTTTTTTTTGTACGCTTAGAGATAAAGATAACATCTAGAGATGGTAACACAGACACATCACATTCTTGCCATCCAGAAGTCACGCCTCCGAAGGGGTATGAATGATTGAGGTTTTACCTGCACAGAAAATACAGAATTTCAGAATTTAAGAATAGAAGTGCAATGTACTTAACACTACTGCAATAGCAAGTGGCTATTCGGGTTGTGATCCATAAGGAAAAACTTGCGATGGAAGCACATTTTAAGTTCTCTTTTAAGTTCACTAAAGATGGTTAAAAGTTCTTCTTTTATTCTTGTAAAAAAATAAAAAATAAAGTCTATGGTTAAGTTAAGAAGAAGGTGGTAGATTGGAGGAAATGGTGATTCTGGAAAATAAAACATAAAGTTAAATGAAGAAATAGGGAGAGTAAAGAAAGAATTGTTGATATGCGACTAAATAATCAGAAGAAAGAATAAAACCTAGAAGTACTTACTTACCTCTTTTGGTTGATGACTTACCTTGAACCCTTTGCAAAGACTTATCTTGTCTTGAAAGCAATCAAAACATGACAAATAAGATTTTTTCTATTTTCAGACTTAAACTATGAATTCAAATGCAAGCAGAAAATAAAATAGAAATGGTTATCCATCACTATAAGCCATCAAGGGCACTTGCAATGGCAAGGCAGCTCCGATGCTATAGGTTTCATTTGAATTATCATCAAACCGGAAAGGAAAAGAGTAAGAGAAGAAGAACAACATAAAGTATAACATTCAATTTGAAATAGAGTAACAATGGAAGAAAGGATGAAACTTACACCGGCGTCACTTCTCGATAAAACCTTCTTCTCTTTCTAACATGAAACTTCTCTCTGGTCTCAATTATATAAATAAAAATAAAAAATTACATAAAAATGTAACCTAAGTGACAAATTAAAGAACATCCTAGCCTATATTCTCTGTTGAATCGTTCTCTGTGGCCTCTCTGAATTTTCAGGTATTTATACTAAAAATAGAAAGGGAAAGAGTGTCTGAAGAAAGGGGGAGTAAATGCTCCCCAAGATATTAAAATATTGCGGTGGATCTGCAAAGCATGCGGCAGATCCGCTGTAATTTTATAGCCAGATGGCCAAATCCGGGTGTAGCTGGGTCGGATTTTTTGTTTGCATGTATTATCCTCTTGGTTTCTCTGTTTAAACTCTGGATTTAATGATATCCTCCTTAATCTTTGAGCTAACCAAATGAATGTATATAAATCCAACTTTAATTAGTTTCTATTTTGTGTCATCTCTCTAATTTGCTCTGATCTTCAATTAAATATTTGTCCCAATCCTTGATTTGAATTTTATCAGAATTTCAGTAGGTTTTTGGGCTATTTCTCTCTTCCATTTTCTTTAGTAAAGGCCTGCATTAATTTAGACAAAATACTATTAAAAAGCAGTGTTTATTATACCGTAAATATGAGAATGTGATGATAAATATGCAATATCAGTTACTGATCACACTCTCATACCTATCTTTTGCTCATCCTCAAGCAAAACTAATAAAAAGTAAAACAGAGCTATCCTAGTCTAACTTACTTTTGTAAGAATCACGGTTGCACTTAGCATGTGCAACAAGCCGTTAAACCTCTAGGTTACCTCTAAAGGATGAGTTTTATCTCGTAAAGATTTTTAATGGATTACACCCACAAAATTCATAAAGAAAGAAAAAACAAAGTGTTAGTATTTTCGAAAAGCATCTTAAAAAAGAGCGAAAATATTTGAAGTATTATTGTAAAATTTCAGCAATCTATAAATTATAGAAAAATAAGAAATTTTCATTTCTAAACTTAATCTTTATTCAAAAACTTGTTATCAATCATGATAAGGAGTCAAACTATGTTTTTTATCTAGTCTCTTACTTTATCCTAAGTCATATGCACCTATGTGACAGAGAAATTTTTACTCAGTATTCTCTAATAACTCTTGTGCCTTATGTTTGATATTTTTGCTAATATTATCCCTCAATTTTATTAGGCTTTCTAATTTGCCATGTAATAAGTCTTTAGTTGGTGACTCCCAAATCGGACGGTCTTAGGACATCGGGTGATAAAACACCCCAAGGAATTAAGAACTCGAGTAAATAAAGTCGTAAAACTAAATATTTTTTCTTCATAAGATGGACTACTTTTAGGTGTGAATGCTTTATGAGGCACAAATATCTAGATTAATTAGAGAATTTTTGATATATATAATTTTTTTATAAAGCATAAAAATCTTTGTTTTTGAACCCTAAATGTTGAAGTTTATAAAGCATGCATATTTTATTAAAGTAAAAATCAAGACTAAATTACTTTTTCAAATTTTTTTTCTAACCCTAAAAATCAAACAAATAATGTTATTTTGACCAAGTATAAGAAATCTTAATTATCATTCTCCTATTTCTTAAAATTAACTTAATTTCTTACAAACAATAGGTCAAAATATCGTTTCTCTTTTCAAAAAGTTTCTAAAAGAAAAGAAAATGTTATATATATATATATTTTAAATGAATGAAAACCTATGTTATGTTAGAATCCTCCCACATACCTATCTTATATATGTTGACACTTTAAAAAAGACAAGATTCTTACTGGCCTGAACAATGTCTAAACTTGTTGACATTTACAAAAGACAAGTGACAGACAAGCTGACGACCAGTTCTGTACCCATCTCCGAGGGAAAAAGCAGTAACTTGACCTCTATTGATCCAGTGAAGCAGACAGTGGCCCAGATTGTCTCTGAAAAGACCTAAGCAGGTCTAAGATGCTAGGTTAGCTCAACACTTAGCATCACATGAGCCCAAGAGATAGTCTCACCTGAGAGGCTAAATTTATTCAACTTTGCCTTGAAGATGTTCAAAGCTCTATCAATGAGCTAACTTACAGCTTCGCCTGAAGTGCTCAGTTAACTCCGCAGAGAGCTAACTTCGCTCGAAGTCATACGCAACCGCGCAGAAGGATGATAGCTTCATTACAGATGTTCATCTAGCTCCGCTGAAGAGCTTTCTTTTGACTTCGCCAGATGTTCCTTCTAGCTCCGCTGTGAGTTCCATGCGGCAGCTCCGCTGCGGGTCTGTTATAGTCAACCTTTGACTAATTAAATCTCCAGATGAGATGAAATCAATTCAAGATCAAGATCAAATCTAATCAAGATCAAATCTGAGATTAAATTTGGCAGTTGTTTGCCATAATCTCTTGACTCTCCTAAAACAAGTAAGAAGATCAGGGGAGATCTTTCAATTATTTGGAAAGAATCAAAACAGATCAGGAGATCGACATACCTTCTATTCCTAGCTTCACAGAAGCTGATTCTAGCCTCGCAGCAAGGTTACTTTCCAGATATAAATTGATTGACTCAATCTGTTTCCAGATTTTCAAGGGACAATTATACCCCTGCTTTCCCTATAAATAGCCCACCAGAGGTATACAACCAAAAAGAGGGAGAGAACACGCGCACAGGCAAAGAGACGCACAGAGAGAGGCGGCTAAACAGAGATCTATTCTTTAGCTTCCAAGAATTCAGAGAATTCAGAGAACTACTTCTCTAATGAGGGTGCTGATACCCTAATACCTTCCTTCCTCTCAAGGAATTTTCGGAACAAGGCGAGAATGAATTCCCAAGTGAAGGCAGTTTGAGAAGTAACAAGAGGGTTCTACAAACCTTCTGTTCTCTGATTTCCTGAACCAGGCGAGAAGGGAATCCCATCGATTGCATCGTCAAAGGGACAAAGTGGTCGCGCGCTGACCAGACTCCTATCGGCACACTTCTCCAGAATCTCAGAGGAGATCTACTTGTAATCTTTTGTGTTACTTGTAATTTAGCTCCTCGACCCCTTTTTTGTAAGTTTTTCCCTTTGCAAAATCAATGGAAAATAAGATGGCGACTCCGCTGGGGAATGAATTCTCCACCGTTGAGAATCAAGTGTCGCAATGCGACGAACGAACCTTTGGGTCTATCTCTGAATTCAAGGAAGCCGGTGTGGCCAGAGCCCCTCGGGCTAAAACTTCGAAGCAAGTCTCTGCGGAGACAGATGAGGCTCTCTACGAGCCTACCGCGGTCCTCTGGTGCAACAAGGAAGCAGGCCCGCAATGCAAGCCTGTCACTTTCGAGAACCTGGTCCGTTCACTTCGACCAAGGAAACTTTGAAGAAGTCCTCTCTGGGGTGGTCTAATGCTCTATGCATGGAAGAATAGAAAGGTCTCCATGGCCAAGTTTTCGGAGCAAAGACCGGAAGCAAAATCCTGCCAACACCACCTAGCCTCACATGTGGCTAATCTGGTTCCCTATGAACCTAAGTCTTCTCTTTCAAAGCAGACGTGGAGGCCAAAGCATAAGGCTCTGTATAAAGCCTTAGGCGTAGGTACGCCACAAGTGCTTCTCTCTTGCAAAGAAAAAGGCAAGATGCCTGCCTGCTCCAGCGAGATTGCTAGTCGCGAAGTAACAACGGCGACCATACCTTTGCCTAATTCAAGAACAGTAATTCCTCGTGCCAGCCTCGTTCTCATGAGCGAAGCTACTGGACCAAAGGGTATGCATGATGTCCGTAGCCGCGAAGCTCGAATCAAAGCACCACAGCGTTCTTCATTTCCAGTTCTTCAAGTACTAAACTCACTCTTTACAGCGAAGCTAACGGATTGTCCTTAAGTGCTGATAGCGGTGCTTATACAGACTTCAGCGCCCAAAGGCATTTCTGAGGCTTTTAGCTGCGAATTTAGAGCCAAAACACAATCTAAGGCTAATCTCCTTCGCAGCAACATAGCGAACAAAGCACCACAGCGTGCTTCGCTTCCCGGTCCATCAAGCGCTAAGCTCACTCTTTGTAGTAGAGCTAAGGGATTGTCCCCAAGTGTTGACAGCGGTGCTTATGCAGCTTCAACACCTAAGGACATTCCCAAGGTTCTTATCCGCGAAGCTAGAGCTGAAGTACTATTTAGTGCTAATCCCCTCTGTGGTGATAAAAGGAGCAGAACATCATCCTATGCGCAATCCAACAGAGCCTCTGCGTTGGTTCGTTTAGGCCCAACTGGGTCAGACTTGCGGGAATTCTTGACAAACAAATGGAAGTCAGAATCTTTTCAAACTTCTCCCTCCTATTGCCAACAAGTGGGATGTGAGCTGGTGACGGTCCACTCAGTCCATTGCCGGCTAGGACCAATCCTCGCCACTTCCTCAGGCCGACAATTAGTTTTTTGATCGACTGTCGGTGCAGGCCCCGGTGAAACATCGCAAAAGGAGCGTAGCGCGAGATCTACCCTCTACGTTCGTTAACATGATCAGAAGAGGACGAGAGCTGCGTAGGGGCAGACAAGTATCCCATGACACTCCTTACAGTCCACCAGATCCGGATTATAGCCCAGGCTTGGGCGAAGTCTTGGTACATGAAGAAGGTGTCTTCCGAAACACCAGATCTAGGGTTGCAATATCCTATAATTATTAACAGCCATCTTCCTCAATGGCAGTAACCTCACCAGAACCAATGAAAGGGCTAGCCCAATGGTCTGATGAAGAGGACGAAGACAGTGGGTATGCCACTTCGGTGATAGTCAGCTCAGTGCGAACAGATAGAATATCAGTGAATATGGTTGATAACGGTAATGATGACCTTCGTTGACGCTTGGAAGCTTAATAGCGAACTTCCAAGACCCAGCATGAAGCTTTAGGCAATATTCAATAGATGCTCGCTCAACTCCTCAATAACCAGAATAATAATGATACCGGGAGTAACCATGATGAGGAAGAACATCTTAACAATGAACAGCCAAGGATGGAGAAGTCGAAGGAGGGTTCCTCTTTGGACGCTAAAGTCCTTAAAGGCATCCAAGCTCAATCGCATCCCTAACTCAGAGGGATTAATTAAAGAAAGTAGGGGCAGTCCGTCCTTACCCGCTAGAGTGGGATTCAGTACCGTACCCACCAAAGTTCAAACCACCAACGTTACATACGTACGATGGTAAAAGCTCGCCAAACTAGCACATCTACTATTTCCGGTCTCAGACCGGTAATGTTATAGACAATAATGCTATCATGGCTAGGCTGTTCATTGACACCTTAAAGGGGGTAGCATTTGACTTGTTCCAAAGTCTCTCTCCGGGCTCCGTCAATTCCTAGATCGACCTGGAAACCCGATTCCTTTCCCGTTTCTATGAGGACTATATCGAGGTAACCATAGACAAACTCCTCTCTACCGTACAGAAGAAGGACGAATCTGTCTGTGACTACATTGAGCGGTTCAGAAACTTGTCTTTGATGTGCCAGCAGGAATGCCATTAACTATGCTCTTACAGATGTACATGCATAACTTCTTAGACTAAGTAGAGGTTCACATGGGGGCTGTCAAAGCCCATACCTGAAAAGAACTGGTCGAGCAAGCTGAGATAGCTAAAAAGTCGGCTAAAAAGTTCGAACCATCCACCCCTAAAGGTAAATGGGGTATGAATAATAAAGGACGCGGAGACATAGCACAGTCTTCTCAAGCCAAAGGGAAAGAGACTATGTCAGTAGAATTATCAGGGGATGATCAGTCGAAGGCCAAAAAGAGCGGCTTTAATAATTAGGAGTCTAAGTTCCCTTTGAAACAATACTCCTTCAAAGACGATCAGGCGGTTACAATATTCCATTTACTTCACAAAGGGAATAAATTCAAGCTGCCGGATGCTCGACGTCCCAATGAAATAGGACGCACGAACGATCCCAAATATTGTCTCTTCCACAGGATGTTTCACCATCCTACCGACAAGTGCTTTGTCCTCAAGGACAGAATTCAAGCTTTGATCGACACCGGAGTCCTAACATTGAAGTCAGAGAAAAAGAAAGTCACTGCAAACATGGTGACCCTCGAGTTCGGCAAAACCCCAAAGGTTACAGTTCCTGACGGGACTTATCCAATTCATGCACCACGGCTGGAAGTCAAACATCCTGCAGTTAAAACTCAAGATAATAGGGGTCTTGTCCCTTGACACTGGAGACAGGGAGAATTATGTGGATACACCCAGACCTTATCCAAGACGAACAATGGGATTCAAAGAAACCCAAATCGAAAGGTAAATCTTGCAATGTCATCTCCATCCTGCCAGACGATGACATTTCGCAGAGGGAAAATCTCGCGTAAAGTTTCCTTGAATCAATTGAAAGTTTACAACGGATTAATACTCCGATTACAAGGGAGGGAGGATGTTGAGTCTTGAATCCTCCCTTTGTTTAGTGCTGGGTTCTTCGTGTGGCAGTGGAGAGTGAATCTTGTTCTCCGTTGACCGGATGACCGTCGGGATCATCAGGGATCTTCTCTTTGGCTGGTAGAAGGAGTAACACAGCTCTGTCTACCAAAACTCACAAAGAGAAGGTAGGCAAAGGGCAACTCGTACGCAGCGAGCTTGTTGAAGAGTTTAGCTCTCTTTCTCCTGTCTCTGTCTTGTTGTCGTCTAACTAAAGAAAATCCGACCCCTTCTTCAATAGCGACGGGGCTATTTATAGGGGTTCCAGGGTGAACGTGCCCCCTAAAAACGCTCCATAACGAGGGGCTGACCTCCCCGCTATGTGGGCGGCGACTGGCCCCATAACCAGGGCGGTTATAACCGAGACGCGGGTGTCGAGCCCACGCGCCTTGATGTTGAGACGCGGGTGTCGAGCCCACGCGCCTTGATGTTGAGACGCGGGTGTCGAGCCCACGCGCCTTGATGTTGAGACGCGGGTGTCGAGCCCACGCGCCTTGATGTTGAGACGCGGGTTTTTAATGGCTTGTCTTTTAGTGATTTTTAGACAGCCTACAGAATCCCCTCCAAAGTTTTCGATATTCCGCAGTTAACTGGGACGGATTTCAAAATACTTTGGACTCTAGCTGAATTCGCCTTTATGACTGGACTGTTAATGCTCCGGGTTTGATCTTATCTGGAGTTGGTCTTCGTGAGTGTACTGTTGAACTCTTCGAGGCCACCAGAGTTGATCGTGTTGAGTGTCTAGATACACAGTCTAAACCTCCCCGATTGCTTTTAGTCTGTCATGGACGCGCTTTAAGCCAGGATGATCGTCTGCTTGTGCCAGTGTACTGTTGAAACTGATTTGCAGAAGCAAGGACTGAGCGCCAGTTCTTTTTGAAGAGCAGAGATAGTACTGCTTTACAGACGCGACTTTCATGGGGTGCGCCTTTTGGAAATGGAAAACGCGACTGGTATTCGATTGGGCAGACGCGATGCTAGGCCGGATTGGAAGGACGCGAACTTCGGAGAGACGCATCCTTTTAAGTAAGGACGCGACTTTCTGGACGCGACTATGGCTGTGCTGACGGGGCACGTCCATCAAAGAGGCGCGCCTGTTGAGTGCGAATCCGTGCCATGTCATGAGTGCACCGCCACTTGTTCTGGGGAACCGTCGGGACATCGCCTTTTGGCGCGCGGACTTCCCGGTTCATTAAATGATCTGTTCCACGCGTCAAGCGATGACTCGTTGTAGAGCTAATCGAGCCACGCGCCGCGTATCTTTGCAAATCTTTGTGCCTATAAATGGCAACAGTCAGAGAGGTATCTCTTCTTCTCCGAGCGCATCTGTTAGGGTTTTTAGAAAAAGGATTTTTGTTCATCACTTTTCATTTCTCCTTCATCGGATTCTTGATGACCAATGGCACCCAAGGCCAAGCCAACCGCATCATCCTCAAAGGCGGCCGTCGCCGAGGCCCAGAGGGGCGGTTCCTTCGCGCAGGAAGTCCTCTTCCCAGGTATAATGCCGCTTAGGCTTAACCTTCACCATTAATGGTGGAAGTTCATGAACCCCTAAAAAAAATCTTTTTTTTTTGGAGGAGAACCGTCAACACAGAATATAAACCGTGTTTGATTCTCAGACGCGGTCTCTGACACGGTCTCTGAGTTGATAACCAAGGCGCGGGTTTGATGACCCGGTGCCAGTGAGTCCTGCATTTCGGATTCTTCACTTAGAATATTTCTAATTGTGAAGGGTTCGGACGCGGACTTGATCCTTGCGTTCTATGACATCAGGTGCTGATTTTTTTATGAATCTTGCACCTGAGCCCAAGTACTTAGAGATTTTTCATAAGTCTTGGTTTTCAAAACGCGGGCTTGATCCTGCGGGCCTCACATCTGGACGCAGATTTGCAGGTCTGGACGCGGATTTTGATAATTCCCGCGTCCAGTGTCTCTTCTGCGTCTGGACGCAGATTCTCAAGTCTAGACAGGAATTTTGATAATTTCTGCGTCCAGCATCTTTTCTGCGTCTGGACTATAGACACTTAACACAAAATTTTTTTTGATAAGATGTCTGATCAAGTGTCTTTTTCTTTTGCAGTGCTACACTCTTCTGCCCCACTCTCCAAGAAGCGCCACTTTGGGCACGTAGGTGGCCCTGATCGTTATTTAATCTTTGCGCTGCAAAGGACTGTACCTGTGACTGCTGACAGGTCGCAGGAGCACAAGAAAAGGCTCTCCAATGTTGACATGATAACTCTTCGGGAGCTTATGACTGATGCAGCATTCACAACGGATGCTCGCATTCCGCTGGAGAAGCCTGCCTTCTTCTTTGGAGACCATGTCGGCGATGGCGGCTATTCCATGTATGACAGAACTTATAAATGGCTCCGCCAGATAGGGGGTAGAAGATTCTTTCTTCCGGACATGGAGAGGATGTACCCGCTGTCTTATCTCCAGCACACGTCCATCCCTCGGAAGATGAAATGGGACCTTTCCCGGTATGTCCCTGAGATTACCCTTGGTGACTTAGGCTCCAAAAGGGTATACCGTCGTGATAGTCATGATAGGGCGGTTCTCGGCCTGTTCCCCAGGTCGCTCAGGACTGAGCCCCCAGTTGGAGAAACGCCAAAACTTGGCACCACTTTCCTCAACGCGTTCATGAAAGTGGAGGGTGATTTTCCGGTTGAGTTCCGTTCGCCCGAGTGGGTTCATTCCACTGAGAAGTATTGGTGGAACAGGATGGTGAGCTTCGTCCTTGCCGACCTTAGGGACTTGTTGGAGCAAACGGATCTGTACCAGGCAGTCAGGGCCGTACAGTATGGTATCCCGCCGAGTTCTCAGAACTTCTTCGGGGTCCTGGAGCGGTACAATCCTTTGATGGGGACATTCTTCACTCCCGTCGGAGAGATGGGCCTTGCCCTGCACGAGTTGCATGAGGTCTCGGGGCTGGCAACAGGGGACTCTCCCTATGAGGAATATGTCCCAACCACTGAGGAGCTCAACCTTATGAAGAAAGGGTCTCCTCAAGTGTACGAGACTTATTGGGAAGTGTTATGTCACTTCCACATTTGCGGTCAGGTAACTTCTTGGAGGTCGGGAGGAGTCAAGCAGCTATCTTGGGCCAGCTACTTGTTTAACGGTATTAATAAGAAAGACCATCCGGTAACCCGACTGGCTCCCAGTTCCGACAAGGAGATTGACGACAGGATTACGGCTTCTGAAGGCTTCTACACCACGGTTTCGAACGAGGATGGTTTTGAACCTGATATGGTTTTCGAAATCTTTCATCTTCAAGCCCGGATGCCTATCTCCGATCGAGCACTGTTGGCAGGCTTCTTAATGCTATGGTTGAAGCGCTGTGTGGTGCCAACGCTGCCACATGAAGTCATTGTTGCCGATGTAGTGTACCCGGCGGTGCTCCTGGCCTATGGCAGTCCCATCGCCCTTCTTCCGGCCATGGTGGCTGGCATTCAAAGCGGGTTGCGGGCGTTAACCCAGACTTTCTGCGAGGCAGGGAAGGCTGTCGATTCCCATGGCAAGCCGATTGTTGATTAAGAGGGGAAGCCGACAGTGAAGCGTCCCAACCCTCGGGTCGAGCTGCCCTACACGTACTTAATGGCTTGGTACGTGATGCACTGCCCCTCTCTGATGACGCCGGTGCCTTGGAGTGAGGGTTTTGTCCCCTTTGTACAGCGGCTGGAGGGTTCTGACTGGTGTAATACTTACATGTATTACGTTCGAAAGTGCATTCTGTCTGCTTCAAACTACCAGCTTAACCGCTGCTTCCTCGAGATTCCTGGTGCATCTTTTGGGGAACTATATACTGACTCCGTAGGCCAAGATGATTTCACTAGGCTGTCAACGGGGATCTTCTGGTGGTTGATTAACATCCGGCCTGGGTATGTGCTTTTCCGGCAAGGGACTTCATGCACGATCGAGCCATATATGCCGAATCGCTTCGCCCGGCAGTTTGGCTATGATCAACTCTACGTTGGCAACCCCAATGCTCGACTCGCCTTCAATGGGAACTTGTTCGAAGGTGCTCGGGCTTGGTACTATAGCGTGGCCGGAGGGACGGAAGCAACTTTCCGTCTACCTATCAAGGAGCCAAAGGGCCGCACAAGCTTCAGCTTCTGCACCTGGTACTTCCAGGTCAACCAGACACCATCCTTTGTTCCGGAGTATTCATGCATTGAGAGTATCAATGCAAATTTTTAAGCAAGGTCGGGGTCCGGTAAACGCTCGCGAGGCGTCGAGCAGTATCTGAAGGCTCTGAGGGAAGTAGGGAGAGGGTCGAGGGAGGAGCCACGAGTAATAAAGGCTCGACAAGCAGTGAGTAAGCGTGCTCGAGGCTCTGCTTCCACTGCTGACCCTGCCCCAAAGAAGGTCCGGAGAGACTTGACGTCTGCAGTTTCTCTATCCGAAGACATCCCTTCTGGTGTTGAGGAACCGAGGGAAGAAGAGGCGGACGAGGATGATGCCCCCTTAGTCCATGCCCGGAGGTTGCGCAGCAGGGGCCCCAGGATTGTGGAGGAAGCAGAGCCTGCTGACGAACCAACCGCTGCTGACGAGGCCGAGCAGTTCGAAGTTGACATCATGAGCGGAGGTGATATTGAGATTTCGGGGGTCTCAGTTCAGCCCGGGTCTTCCTCAGCTCACGAAAGGAGAGATGAGGCACCGCAACCGGAGGTCGACATCATGAGTGATGTTGAGATTGCAGAAGTCTCAACTCAGCCCGGTTCTTTCCCTGCTCATGAAAGGAGAGATGAGGCACAGCAACCTGGGTCTCCAAGTGTGTTCGTCTCCAGTCCTCGGACAGTTGACCCCAGCCCTACCACTGGGGTAATTGGTGGCAAGGCTCCGGCTATCGAGGCCTCTCGCGTTGAACTGTCGTCTTCCTTATCCGCAGAGGGAAGCGATTTTGAGGATGAGGTTGATTATGGTGACGAACCCGCTCCTCCTGATCCGAGTAAATTCTCACACATCTCAGAGGAGGAAATACATGGGTGCGAGCCGTTGACGGCATCACCACCGGCGGCAGTTATTCCCGCTGAAGGTACTCTTTTTACCTTCTGACTTGATTTCCCTTTTCATTTTGAAGAGGAGGTTTTAACATTCTCCTTTTATGCTGCAGGGTTAGCCGAGGATATTGAGGCTGCAACCTCCTCGCATATCAAGGAGATGGTGCAAGAGTTGACCCAGCCGGAAGGAGTTGAGACTTCAGCCGCTGAGATGCCTCCAGAGAAGGCAACTACTGAAATCGGGGAGATTCCCACTCTGCAGGACGAGGAGGCAACCACCGAAACCAGGGAGACTTCTACTCTGCAGGATTCGCCCAAGAATTCGACATCTCTGGACCTCCAACTTGGTAAGGAAGTTTTGATGTCTTGAATGTTTCTCTTCTCACCATTGTAGCTAATGTTGAGATAATTTGTAGAGAGAACTGAGGGGGCTCAGGTGGAGAGTCTGACGGTCAGTGCCCTTCCGGAAGGCCACACAGCTCAAGCCTCGGCTGAGGTTTCTGAGGAGGCCGAGCCCGCTACTCTGTCATCAGCTGTGGAGGTTCCTGTAGAGGTAGCACCCCCAGAAGCGCTAGTGGCTGCTCTTGCTCCTGCCGTACCGGTGGTCAGTCTGACTCTTGCGCGAGAAGAGCCGGCTTACATCCCTCACCCTGTGATAGAAAGGGGGTCGGGGAGCACCTCGGGCTATAATACTATGGAGTTCCTAACACGCAAAACGGTGCAACAGTTCTTTGACTCGATGCGATCATGCATCGATTTCATCCTGTCTGGGGGTAGCTCCTTTGAATTCGCCCGGATGTTTCTCGGAAACTTGGCCGAGAACATCAAGTTGGCCGGAGGCCCTTCGCTAGCCCAGGCGTGTCTGATGGTGGTGGAGCAGTTGGGACAAGACCTGAGAGAGCTTCGATCCCTGGAGGATGCCGGCTCATTCCACGAAGCCCAGGAAACTCTGAATAGGCTCCTTGCTGCTCAAGAGCAGGAGCGACGGGAGGTGGAGGAGAAGATAACCGATAACACCCGTCTTCTTGAAGGTTTCCAGGCTGATCATCAAAGGCTAACAGTCGAGTCCAAGGAATCTGTCATGATCATACAGGCTGCAAAGCAGGCAATCCTTGACTCTCGGACTGCGATAGCCAGGGCTGAGGCCATGATTGCTTTTAACGAACAGAAGCTTGCTACCTCTGAAAAGAGGCTAGCGGAGTTAGAGGCTGCTAAGGCGCAAGTTGAAGCAAACCTCTCTGTTCGTTCATTCGAGTTGGAATCCCTCCGTGTACAAGCGCAGGGATTTTTATCTGAGGCGGATCTGCGGGCCCAAGCTCTCATGGAGGCTGAGAAGGCGCGTCAACATAAGATACATCGCCTTAGAGAGCAAATCCGTTCCTTGGCGAACCAGGACTAGTAGCCTTCCATTTTTTTTGTAAAGAAAAGGACACTCTGTTTTACTAAGAGTGTTTGTATTAACTTTTATCAGATGTAATAAAATTCTTTGGATTTCTTATTCCATCTTTATTGCCTTGCTGTAGATGAATTCAACTTCTCAAGTCTTCTTGATGAGACGCGCATTGATTCATAGGAACCTAGGTAGAACCAAATTTTTCTGATGAGACGCAGCATCAAATCATAGAGAGAGACGCGGTCATCAGTTCTTAGACAGAACCAAGTCCTTTTGATGAGACGTGGCGTCATTCACAGAGAGAAACGCGGGTTTAATTGACGCGAATCTGTTCTGCTAATGAAGACGCGACTCAAGTGGACGCGAAGGACGCAGTCTTTGAGTGTGACTCACTGGTCGCAGTCCTTTAGGATGCAGCACTGGGTCTTTTGACTAGGTGCGAACAACCATTACTACCCATGCAGACACAGCTCCTCTGATGAATACGCAGTTTGAGCGGACGCGAAGGACGCAGCCTTGCGTATTTTCCGACTAATCCCACAATGGCCTAAGTCTTTTGCTGAGTTAAGTGCTTTCCCTTAACATGGGCCCCGTTTGCTGAAGGGACGCAACTTTGGGTCGTGCGAACATTCCTCTGGAATGTAGGTGGACGTCATTCAGTTTGGAAAGGGGACGCGGATTCCTGGACGCGGCTTTCTTATCTGCGTCTTGATGTAACTTCCTCGGCGTTAAATGCGTCCTGACTTAAAGATTTCATGAGATCTTTCAAGTCTTCACTGACGATTGGGAAACCGGGTCGTCCGTTGTTTCCCGAAGCAGTTGTCCACGCGTTGGTTCCTCATTGGACTCAGGCGTTAATGCCTTTTAATGCAAAACCGGCGCTGGCGGTTTGAGACCAGCGTCTGCGACGCTTCCCGAAGCAACGTTCCATGCGTCAGACTCCTATTGGACTTTGATGGTCGTGCGGTCATTAAGGCTGACGGTTTTGATTAATGAACCATTAATGACAGCTATCAGGGGCTGCCTATAAATAGGGGTTCCTTCTCTCCCTTTAACAGTCCATACTGTGTTCTTTTTGAGAGCGAGTGCTCTGAGAGTTTCTGCCTTCCCCCTTCAAAGGACTTTACCAGGGGTTTGCCTCCATGGATGAAGATGACCCAGAGCTTTCATGCTTCTGTTTGGTCTCTTCAGAAGATTACCACTGTGAAGTGATTTCAATAACAGAAAGCATCTCTCTGAACTCCTTTTATGTCCGCGCTTCGATGCGGAGAGTTGCACTCTTAATAGAGGCCTCTGTGGGTACGCCGTTCTGATTTGCCATGACCTTTTTTAGTCCCAACCAATTCTGTACTTTAGTATATCTCTTAGAGAGATATCATCTGGACTTTCTTGCGAAGTCATGATTGGTGCATTCCTCTTCTGGAATTTACGCCATCGTCTTAAGATTCTCTGGACGCAAGTACAGAAGTCTTTGGCGCTTGGCGCTGGCTTTGCTCATGAAGCTCGCGTTTTATGGCCACTGACTTGGAGGAATTCCAACTCGGGTTGAAGGTTTCAGACCTGAATCTTGCAACTCCTGTTCCTCTAACAGAGAGATGGCAATTTTTGGCGTCTGATTCTCTGCGCGCCTTGTATCTTAAACGCGGATGTGGAATTAGGTCGCGTTTGAATTCTGTGTGTATCACAGTCTTGCTCGCGTCTGTTTCTGCCACCGCGGAAGTTTGACTCACTGCGTGGGTCATTCTCGCGTCTGCAGTCTTCAGCCATAACCGCGTTTGTGACTTAGTTTTCTTCGCTGAAGTGTACTAAGTTCCAGATGTTCTGATTCCTTTGTTTATTCCTTGCAGGTAGGCTTGATCGTCCTTTTTCACGTTCGCTGGACCCCTGGAAGAATATTTCGGCAGGCAAATTTGTTCGATGTTCGTCCACAAGGGAAGAAGTCATGGTCCTCGTCGTCTACAAGGGAAGAAGTCATGGCCCTTGTCGGGGACTTAACCCTCGCCAAGATCTCTTTGAATGTGCCGCACCAGTCATGCTTGCTGGCATGGCATGGTCAGAGTAAGGATGGCGGCGAGGGGGTTACGGTGGATATAGTGGTGGTTAGCATCCCCTTCCTCTCTCACCCCAGAAGTGACATTGAGGACTCTCCATGTCTGCTGGATGGCCTGCTGGGGAAGAGATGCTCATGAATGAAGGGTTGCAGGGCTTTCTGCTGCCACCGGACCTCAAGAACACCATTGCTCTTAGCTTAGTCAGCTAGGGCTCTTTCGATGTTTACATCATGCATCGTGGTGTAACCAGCTTCTGATCGTTGTCACAATGTCTGATTCTATTTTGGCGCCCTCCAAACATCTTGCACTTGGAATCAGATGCGGCTTCAAGGAGTGAGTACGTCCTCTGAGAGAGAGAGGGACTTCTTTGTACTCCTTAAATGTAACACTCAATCTTACTGTATAAGAGAGCGTTTTGTATCACTTTCATGTATCACTTTCATATGCCTGGATATAAATAAAAGTGACATTTTTTTTGGTCTCTTCTATTGTCTTGAACCTTTTATCTTCAGTTAGACGCATAGAAGCAGAAAATCTTTGACTTTGTCAAAATTATGATGATAATCTTAATAAGTCAAATTTTGTAGGGAAGGATCTTTACTGTCAGAGGTGTAATATTAACTTGACAATAAATAGGATAATTTTGTGGACCTGTCAATCTATAAAGGAGAATGACAAGTGAAACTCGTACCCCAGGGAAAATGGGCCTTTTTCATGATTAAGCTCAGCTGGGGATTTGAAGGAAAACACTGTTAATGGTGTAGTATTAACCTAACAATGTGTTTAGGTAAACTTGTTATTCTATTGAAGAGAGTAATAAGTGAGACTAGACTTGCAGGGAATCTAAGAAAATCTTTACCGTTAGAGGTGTGATATTCACTTAACGGGTTGAAAGTTGTCTTGCCAGAAGTGTGATGTTAACTTGACAAGAATGTGAATCAGAGGTGTGATATTAACTTGACTCAGAAGCATTTCAGCTTTCGTTTGGGAAAACTGAAAGTGTCACTGACATAGGTGTGATTTTTAACTTGCCAGTGAGGGTAATGCTAGAGGTGTAATGTTGAACTTGGCATTGGTCATCTCAACTCCTATACGGAAGTTCGAGGGAAATTCATTGTCATAGGTGTATTGTTGAACTTTAACAATGACTTAGATGCTAGAGGTGTAGTGTTAAACTTAGCATCATTCATTTCAGCTTCGATATGGAAGTCTGAAGGAAAGCGACTGTCAGAGGTTTAATATTAACTTGACAACAACTTGATTACTGTTAGAAGTGTAATGTTGAACTTAACAGTAATTTGTCAGAGGTGTGATGTTAACTTGACAAGAATTAATTTGCGATACGAGCAATTTTGAGGACTTGTCATTCTATTGATGAGAATTGACAAGTGGAGTTTGGAATGTCAGAGGTATAGTGTTAACTTGACAACAACTGTATTTTGTAGACCCACCATTCTGTGGATGAGAATTGGTAAGGGATTTTGGAGGGGAGAGTGGAGTCAAGTCCACTTAGGATTTTTAGCAAACCCTCAGCTATTAATGGATTTGAGGTGCCTTTACCAACTACCGTTTGAGTTGGGCTAGCCATGCTATTCCCCTCAGCATGATGAGTTATCGAAGACTTATGTTGGGCTTAAAAGCCAACATTTTCCTCTATCCTTAGCCGTCGGAGGCGTCGGATGTCTGATCAGAGGTGTACTTTTAACTTGATCAGTAGAAGAATACCATTTAAGGATAGTATTTCTTCAAGAACCTGCCATTGATAGGCATCATGAGTGTATCGCCATTTGAAGTTATGAGGCGATACGATCCATTTGAGTAGAGTGACTCTACTACGAATGGTCCTTCCCATTTGGGTTGGAATTTACCTTTTGTCTTGTGCGTCATCACCATGGGTCTTCTGACGGCTAAGACTAGGTCGCCTTTCTTGAAAGTTCGCACTTTAACTTTCTTGTTGAAGGCTCTGGTAATTCGAGCTTGGTAAAGCTCGATTTGTTGTTGGGCCTGCAAACGCTTATCTTCTAAGGCCTCCAATTCCTGGAGTCGCTGTCGATGCGTCTCCTCGGTTGTCATCTCCGCTGTCAAGGCGACGCGTAGAGATGGAATTTGGATTTCCAGTGGAAGCACGGCTTCACACCCATATACCAAAGAAAATAGCGTGGCTTTAGTTGGGGTTCGCACAGTTGTGCGGTAAGCCCATAAGCATTCACCCAACTTGTCGTCCCAGTCTCGTTGACTTTTCGAGACGAACTTCTTGAGAAGCTTGCCAATAGTCTTGTTGAAAGCTTCTGCGAGGCCGTTAGCGGCAGGATAGTATGCCGTTGAGGACACACTCTGGATTCTGAACTTAGCGCAGAATCTCTGGAATGCCTGGCTGATGAACTGGGGTCCATTGTCATGGACAATTTGCCGAGGTACACCGAAACGGTAAATAACGTGATGTTTCACAACTTGATCACGTTAGACGATTTTACCTCCTTTAGAGGAATAGCTTCGGCCCATTTAGAGAAATAATCGGTTATTGCCAAAATAAACCGATGTCCTTTTGATGATGGTGGGCTGATAGGGCCAACCACGTCCATTCCCCACATTTCAAATGGCCAGGTAGAGGTCGTAGAGTGGAGGTACCCTGGTGCTTGATGGATGAAATCGCCGTGTACTTGGCAGGCATGACATCTTTTGGCATAAGTGATGGCATCGGCAATCATCTTGGGCCAGTAGTAACCCAATCTTTGGAGTCGATGTGCCAGTTTTGGGCCAGGTTGGTGGGCTCCACACATGCCGTCATGGGCTTCTTTCAATACCCCTTGAGCCTCGCTTGGTGAGAGGCACCGGAGCAAGATCCCGTCATGCGATCGACGATACAATGTTCCTGTAATCGCATTGTAGTAAAATTTAGGGGCTTTCCTTCGAACGGCAGCCGCTTCCTTGGCGTCCTCAGGCAGGATGCCATACAAGACATAGTCGATATAGGGGAATTGCCAGTCTTTAAGCTCTAGCCGGTTGACAATTCCAGCGCTTCTTTGCCTTGATACTCTCCCTTTGACTCCAGATAGTCTTCGAGGGCAGTTCTCGGGCAATACAGGTCGTGGCTGTAGACGAATACCTTCTCCATTGCTCCAGCTGGAAGAGCTAAGGAGGCCGCGAGGGATGCGAGTGCATCCGCGTGCGCATTTTGCCTGCGCGGTACATGGTCAATATAGAAGTTTGTGAACCTCTCGGCCATGTGGATAGTTGCGTTGTAGTAGGGTACTAGGTCCTCATGTCTGACTTCATACTCCCCGCGAACTTGGCTAACAATGAGTTTGGAGTCACCGTATGCCTCGAGATTTTTAACGCCAATCTCATCGGCGAGCTACATCCCAATCAAAGAGCGTTGTATTCTGCTACATTGTTGGAGCAAGGCTCAGTTAGCGAGACAGCTCGAGGAATCACATAGTTCTGTGGCGAGACGAGTACTACTCCTACCCCCGCTACGATGTGTCCTTTTAGGCTTGTTCTGGATGCACCGTCAAAGAAGAGTTGCCACACTTGACTTTCGAACGATGTCTGAGTTAGGCAGGCTTTAGCGACCTCATCTGGGAGATCGTCGTAAAGTTTGGTTGCCCTCGGATCTGGATGCTCAGCCAGGAAATCCGCCACCGCTTGTCCTTTAATGGCCTTATGTGGTAAAAAGTGCATTTCATATTGAGATAACAATATGGCCCATTTTTCCAATCGGCCATTTAGCGATGAAGGTTTTGTCATGAGTAACCTCAAGGGGTTGACTTTTGATATGACATTTATGGTTTGGCCCGCCAGGTAGTGCCGTATTTTCTGAATGGCGAACACCAGTGCCAAACATTCCTTCTCGATCGGGTTGTACCGATGTTCGGCTCCGATCATTGTTCTACTCAGATAGTAGATCGCTTGCTCTCGTCCTTGTTCATCATGCTGAGCTAGTAGAGCTCCCAAAGAATGATCCATTGCCCAGACGTATACCAGGAAAGGTTTTTTGGATATCGGAGCTGCAAGGACTGGTGGTTGGGTAAGGTATTGCTTGATTTCCTCAAATGCTTGTTGACAAGCGTCATCCCAAATGAACGAGACACCCTTCTTCATTAGCTTAGTGAAGCGTTGGCATCTTCCGGAGAGGTTTGAGATGAACCTACGGATGTACGCCAATCGTCCTTGCAATCCCCTGAGTTCCTTGAGATTTCTCGGAGGTTGCATTTCCCGGATAGCGCGAACTTTTTCCGGGTCCAGATGAATTCCCGTGGAGGTTACAACAAATCCTAGGAATTTGCCACTGGCCACCACCAGGAAGGATTTGGTTGGGTTCATCTTCAACTGATGAGCTCGCATGATTTCAAAAACCACCTTCAGGTCAGCTATGTGATCGTCCTTAGCGCGACTTTTCACCGCGATGTCGTCAACATAACACTCCACCGTTTTGCGTATTTGCTGATGGAAAATGGCATTCATGGCCCTCTGATAGGTTGCCTCCGCATTCTTTAGTCCGAAGGGCATGACAGTGTAGCAGTAAACCCCCAATGGTGTCCTGAAGGAGGTGTGCTTTTCGTCGTCAGGATACATCTTTATTTGATTGTATCCTGAGAACCCGTCCATGAAGGACATTCGTTCGAATCCACATGTATTGTCAATCATGACATCTGTGATTGGCAAGGGAATTCGTCTTTGGGGCAAGCCTCGTTTAGATCACGGAAGTCGATGCAGATCCGGATCTTCCCGTTCTTCTTGGCAACTGGGACAATGTTGGCTACCCAGTCGGGATGTTGTTCTTCCCTGATGAAGCCAGAATCAATAAGTTTTCTGACTTCTGATTGAATTGCCTCCATTATTTCTGGACGGAACCGTCGCTGCTGTTGTTTGACGGGTTTTGCGTCCGGATTGATGTTGAGGCGGTGCATAGCCACTTGAGGATCAAGTCCAGACATGTCCTCGTAATTCCAGGCGAAGACGTCTATATACTCTTGTACAAGAGATATTATATCCTTCTTCTCCGAAGGCGACAGGCCGTCACTTATGAAGATGGGCTTAGGATTGGCCTCATCTCCTAGATTGACTTGAACAACCTTGTCTTCTGTGGGTGGCTCACGCTGTTCAAAGCGGGTATCCCAAAGAGTATTAAATGTTTGATCCAAGGATCTGTATCAGATTGGATCATTTCTTCATCTCCATCTTCCAGGTGGCTTGTTGAAACCATGTTCACTGAAAGTTCTCTGAAGATGTTGCCGACACTGACATCCCACTCCCACGATGACGTGCCTGAAGAGTAATTATGACCTGATGGCCCTCCAGAATCAGAGGCTAATGGGATCGGAGTCGATACATAGCCCAACCCTCGGCGCGTCCGATGATAATAATCGGGGGCTTTGCCTTTCGACACAAAGGATCGAAGTAGCGTTCTCCTTCTGATTGAGATTAAAAATAAAGTTCAGATATGCTTAGTCTCAATGCGAATCCGCTGTAGCAAGGGCTTGAGCGGGTCGTGATCCTCAGGGAAGGATGCGATGCAAGCTTTTCGGCCGATTCCCTTGTATGCTTCAAGTAAGAAGAAAAAGATTAGATTTGTGATAAAAGTATGAGATTAAAAACGTGGTTTTGCTGATCTTCTACCACAACCCTATTGCAAATTAAAGAGCTTGATCTTCATCTTAAGATTAATATAATTCACCCTAGGTTATTACCACAATATCAAGAAAGAAAATTAATACACAATTCTAACTAAGTTACATAGATCAAAAACCTAACTATGGTTCCTCCTAACATCTAGGTACAGCCTAATAGAAGACGAATCTCAACTTATGCTGTCCTAGTTCTTAAGTTGAAGTCATGAAAAGGTCCTTTTATCATATAACCTAGATTAAGAATTTTAAGTATTTTTTTTTTACCTTCTAGAATTAGTTGCCTTTAAACCTAGGGTTTCTAGTGATGTTAATTAATCGGATCAAGATTTAATTGCTTCTAGGGTTGCTTCAAGAATCTCAGCAAACCACTAGGAAGATTAGTTCTTCATCATCATTTTTTTTGCTTTTTCAATTATTTAATTTTTTTGGTTTTTATCTAATGAGAAAGACTGCAAAAATAAAGAAAAAACGAAAACAAGAAGAGATCGAAGATTAAAACACAAGAGATTGCAAAAGAAATAAAATAATTGCAGAAATTTAACAGAGAACAAAAGAGTGACCTTTATTGATGAATCTCCGGTTACACAATTGTCTCCTTCTTCTCCACAAAGAACTTGAAATAAAAATTACAACTTTGAATAAAAAATGGCTAAAGCAAACCCTAATCGTCTCTGCATGCCCCTCCCTGTTGCGAATGCTCTGATATTTATAGGGCAGAATGTAGAGGAGTCCCGGATAAACATCACCACAAAACCTGATACCCAACTCTATCCAGATTGCCGCGGATGCGCGGCTTTTGCCGCGCCTCCGCGGCAATATTGTGTCTCCTGGCCACGCGCTTTGGCGCGTGGCCTCTCCTGGTCCGTCAAAGTGGGCGTTTGCTACTGGAAGGTGGATCCTGGCCTTTTAATCTAGGTTTTCGAGATAACTTGGTAATCAAGTTACTCTTAATCCAGATTTCTTCAAATCTTCTCTCCACGAAATTCCTCTTTATCTTGGCTTTTTATCCTTATCCCGCAGGTGTTTAGGGTTTGATAGAAGTCTATCCAACCCTAATTTCTGATATTTGCAACTTTTAGCCCTTGTATTTGCATTTTGAATCTTTGTATTTGCGCTTCTTCACCTGGGCTTCAAACATGGGCTTGGATCTAGGCTTTTGGGCTCTTTAGGCTTTATTTATTGCTAACATAACAATTCGAGGCCTGCACATATTAAATAAAGAAATATTAATAAATGTGCATTATAATATGACTAAATGTGCAAATGTGACGGTATATATGATGATAAAAATGCACTTTTGACTACCAATCACACCCCCACACTTATCTTTTTGCTCGTCCTCGAGTAAAAATAAAGAAAAAGAAAATTAATCTAACCTAACTCACTTTCGTAGGAATCACGGTTGCACTTAGCATGTGCAACAAGCCGTTAAACCTCTAGGTTACTCTAGAGGACGAGTGTTGTCTCGTGAGGGTTTTCAGCGGATTACACCCACAAAATCCATAAAAAGGAAAATATTTGAATTATTATTGAAGAGACTAAGTAGTCTATAAGTTTTAGGATCCTCATTTTTATTCATTCCTCAAACCTAGTCTTAATAAAGTCAATTGTTGTCCATTTTAGGTAAGAATTAAAATTGAATTTCTAATATAGTCTTTTTCGTTACCAAAAGTCATACGCACCCTTGTGAATCTAGGAATTCCTTAACTTGGACTCTCATGCCTCTTTATTATTTTTATAACATCATCTAATTTTCTTTCGTGTAAGTATCAAGGCTTCTTGAGGCCCTCATACCTAACTAATTGACTATTAGATGTGTTAATATATATATATATATATATTTTTGGCATGTATAACTCATCTAATTTTCTTTCGTATAAGTATCAAGGCTTCTTGAGGCCCTAATACCTAACTAATTGATTATTAGATGTGTTAGTACATATAAGTAATTTTTCCTTAGTTCCCTCGGACTTTCTAATCCACCCATGTAGCGAACTTAAAGTCGGTGACTCCCAAACCGGTCGGTCTTAGGGCACCAGGTGAGAAAACACCCCGCGGACTCAAATTCAAGTGAACTAGGCCACAAAACTAAGGTATTATTTTTTTTTTATTTTATTTTTTATTTTTATTTTTATTTTTTTTTTGCATTCACCTTTAGGCGTGAATACTTATGCTTCTTGAGGCACATGTATCAGCTTAATTGGTGAATTATTTTTTTTTTTTTTTCCTTTTTTTTTTTATTATTATTTTTTTTATGAGGCACAAGGTCTTTGTCTTAGAATCCTAGATATGCATTTGGTATGCACATTTCATTAAGGTAAAAATCAAGACTAATTATTTATTCAATTTCTCTCCTATACCTAAAAATTAAACAATTTATTTATTTTGACCAAGTTTTTAGAAATCCTAATCATGATTTTCCTAATCCTTAAAACTAACTTAGATTTCTTTCAAAAAATAAGTCAAAATATTTCCTTTTTATAACATTTTTTTTTTTTAAATTTTTTTTTTTTAAATATATTACATACCCTTCCCCCACACTTGTTTCATGCATTGTCCCTAATGTATGAATGAAATGTATGGAATGCATGAATTGGCAGAAAGATATAATCACCGATACAGTGGGTCAAAAAGACCCATCGCCGCATTAGCTTCCGGTACAGACTCCAAAAAGATTTTAAGACGTTGACCATTTACCTTGAATGAATTGCCATTTTTGGGATCGTAGATCTCTATGGCTCCGTGTGGAAACACCGTCTTAACAATGAATGGTCCTGTCCATCTTGACTTCAATTTGCCGGGAAAGAGATGAAGTCTAGAGTTGTAAAGTAAAACTTTTTGTCCTTGGACAAAAGTTTTTCTCGTGATGAATTTATCGTGAAAAACCTTAACTCTATCCTTCGCAATCTTCGCATTCTCGTATGCATCATTCCTCAACTCCTCTAGTTCAGAAATTTGTAATTTCCGAAACTCACCGGCTTTATCTAAATCGAAATTTAGCTGCTTAATTGCCCATAGGGCCCGGTGCTCTAGCTCGACAGGAAGGTGGCAAGCCTTTCCAAAGACTAGTCTATAGGGAGACATTCCTAGAATCGTCTTGTAGGCAGTCCTATATGCCCATAGGGCATCCACCAGTTTGATGGACCAGTCCTTCCTATTCTGATTCACAGTCTTCTCCAAAATGAGCTTGACTTGTCTATTAGAAACTTCTACCTGCCCGCTAGTTTGAGGATGGTAGGGCGTAGACAACTTGTGAGTAATGGCATATTTTCGCATAAGAGCTTCAAAAGTTCTATTGCAAAAATGTGTGCCATTGTCGCTAATGATGGCTCGAGGGATTCCAAAGCGTGAGATGATATTATCTTTCAAGAATTTGACAACAACTTTGTTGTCATTTGTCTTGCAAGGGACAGCTTCTACCCACTTCGACACATAGTCTACGGCCAACAAGATGTATTGGTGCCCAAACGAATTAGGGAAAGGTCCCATAAAATCAATGCCCCATACGTCGAAAAGTTCTACTTCTAGAATGGGATTTAGGGGCATCATATTTCGTTTGGAAATTCTTCCTATCATTTGACATCTTGTGCAAGTCTTGCAATACTCAAATGCATCTCTAAACACAGTTGGCCAATAAAAGCCACTTTGCAGAATTTTCTCGGCAGTTTTGCGAGGACCAAAATGTCCACCGCAAGCGAACTCATGACAAAAAGCTAGCACACTTCTAGTCTCCTCGTCGGGGACACATCTCCTAATGATTTGGTCGCTACAATATTTGAAAAGATAAGGATCTTCCCACATGTAATACCGAACTTGAGACAAGAATCGGTATCTATCCTGTTTGGACCAACTAGGTGGTGTTTGGTTTGTGACTAAGTAATTTACTATGTCAGCAAACCAAGGTTCCTTAGAGATGGCTAGAAGTTGCTCATCGGGAAAATTGTCATTGATGGGCAGCTCGACAGAAGGTGCGTTGGGCACACGAGAGAGATGGTCAGCTACGACATTTTCGACACCTTTTTTATCTCGAATTTCGAGATCAAATTCTTGCAGTAGAAGGATCCAACGAATGAGTCGGGCCTTCGCATCTTTCTTAAGCATAAGGTATCGCAGAGCAGAATGGTCAGTGAAGATCGTGGTCTTAGTCCCAAGTAGGTATGGACGGAATTTCTCCAAAGCGAACACTACTGCCAAGAATTCCTTCTCGGTGGTAGTATAGTTCATTTGGGCCTCATTAAGCGTCCTACTCGAATAGTAGATCACGTGCTGCTTATTGTCCTTACGCTGTCCTAAGACAGCACCTATCGCAAAATCAGAAGCGTCACACATGATCTCAAAAGGCTTGGACCAGTCCGGAGGTGAGATGATAGGGGCAGATATAAGTTCCACTTTCAATTTCTCCCAAGCACTATGGCACCTATCATCAAAGATGAAGGACACGTCCTTAGCTAGAAGGTTTGTAAGGGGTCTAGCAATTTTGCTAAAGTCCTTAATGAACCTACGATAAAATCCGGCGTGTCCTAAAAAGGATCGAATGTCCTTCACGCATCGAGGAAGTGGAAGTTTCGCAATGATTTCCACTTTGGCCTTGTCTACCTTAATCCCTTCCCTAGATATCTCATGACCTAGGACAATCCCTTGTTGCACCATGAAGTGACACTTTTCCCAATTGAGGGTCAAGTTTTTCTCGGTGCACCTACTCAGCACAAGCTCCAAATGATGGAGACACTGGTCAAATGAATTTCCATAGACTGAGAAGTCGTCCATGAAAATCTCTAGGAAACGCTCGACCATATCAGAAAACAAGCTTAACATACAACGTTGGAATGTGGCGGGGGCATTGCATAGGCCGAAAGGCATTCGACGGTAAGCAAATGTCCCAAATGGACACGTGAACGTTGTTTTCTCTTGATCCTCCGGGGCTATAGGGATTTGGTTATACCCTGAATACCCATCCAAAAAGCAGTAATACTCATGACCTGCTAATCTTTCCAACATTTGATCGATGAAAGGGAGGGGAAAATGATCTTTCCTAGTGGCTGCATTCAACTTACGGTAGTCTATGCATACTCTCACCTTGGTAGGCAATCGTGTTTGCACTAACTCATGTTTGTCGTTCTCTACCACTGTAAAGCTAGACTTCTTAGGGACCACGTGCATTGGGCTCACCCATTCGCTATCGGAAATGGAATAAATTATCCCATTATCTAACAGTTTTACTATCTCGGCTTGTACAGCCTCCTGCATAAGTGGGTTTAGTCTACGCTGTGGATCCCTCTTTGGTCTAACCCCTTCCTCTAGATGAATACGATGCTGGACTATCGTAGGGCTCAGTCCCTTAATATCTGCCATAGTCCAACCAATGGCTTCCCTATGTCTCCTAAGGGTTGCCAGCAGGTCCTCCTCTTGCCTATTGGTCAAATTAGATGCAACTATGACCGGTAACGTCTCTTGTTCACCTAGGTAGGCGTACTTAAGGTGTTTGGGCAAGGCTTTTAACTCCAAAGAAGGAGTTGGCTCAATGGGTGGCGGTGTGATGCTAGAATCTCCCATTTCTATCGAACTCAGATTTGATTCCCATTCGATCTCATCAAGACTGATATCACTTGTTTCTAACTCTTCCTCTTCCTCTGACTCAAATATGATCTCATCATTATGCTCACTCGTCATGTTCTCAATGGAGTTAACCTCAAAGGGTTGGTCGGTCACATCGTAGGGATGCTTACCTAGGTTGAAAACATTGACTTCCTTGGTCATATCCCCAAAAGTCAGTCTCATGGAACCGTTTCTACAATTTATAATTGCATTAGCGGTTGCTAGGAACGGTCTTCCTAAGATAACGGGAGTTTGGGACCTAGGATTAGACACAGGTTGTGTCTCTAAGACAATGAAATCGACCGGGTAAATGAATTCTCCAACCCGTATGAGAACGTCATTGATCTCTCCCTTTGGAACTTTGATAGAGCGGTCAGCCAACTGAATAGTAACTTGGGTCGGGTTGAGTTCACCTAATCCTAGTTGTTGATACATGGAGAAAGGGAGCAAATTGATGCTGGCTCCTAAATCGAGGAGTGCTCGATTGATTTCGGCTCGACCTATGGTGCAAGAAATGGTGGGGCAACCTGGGTCCTTATACTTGATAGGGATCTGGTTGGACAGTAGCTCACTAATGTTAGTGGCTAGAAAAACCTTCTTAGGCACATTAGTCTTTCTTTTCTTGGTGCACATGTCCTTAATGAATTTGGCATAACTAGGGACCTGTTGGATTGCATCAAGAAGTGGAATGTTGAGCCTAACTTGATTGAACACCTCTAATAATTTCTCCATGTGTGCATTGTTGTTGCTTCTAAGCCTATTTGGAAATGGAGCTATAGGCTGGTGCAACTGATCTGCTGACTTTTCAACTTCAGTTTCCTTGGGACTGGATGGAGAAGGAGTGGAGCTAGATGGAATGGATGGCATGGATGGATCCAAGGGCATGGATACTTGATTATCAACTTGTTTCCCCGATCTGAGTGTATGGACCATATGACACTGATTTGGGTCTTGAGCCTCATTGGCTGGCCTAGGATTCCTAGGGTTAGGCAATGGTTGACTCGGTAGGGTACCCCTCTGTCTCTCTTGCTGGTTCAATTGGAGCTCTATCCTACTTAGGGCTTGAGCCAGTGTGTCTTGGCTTTTAACTAGGGTGTCCATCTTCCTTTCCATGTTGGACATCCTTGTTTCCATTTGTGTATATTGGAAAGAAGGTGGCTGATTTTGACTGGGAAAACCTTGCTGATAGGGCGGATTTTGGAAATTGTTGGAGAATTTGGGCCTAATCTGCTCATTGTTACTTGGGCCCCATGAGAAATTGGGATGGTTTCTCCAACCGGGATTGTAGGTGGGTGCATAAGGATTGTTGGCGGGCCTTGTGAAGGCCGCACTCGTATGTTCGGGCAAGCTTTGATGCGCGATGAAAACAGGACATTCCTCGAACACATGGTTCATATCTTGACAATAAGTACAGCCCGCCGAAGATGTTGGGCTGACTTGGTTTACAGAGACTGGCTCTTTAGTTTCAAGAGCCTCTAGTCTACGCATAACAGCAGCTAACTTAGCATCGGTTGCTACGTTGGCCTCAATGGAATGGATACCTCCTTTAGAAGAAGTAGGGTCATTAGTCCTAGATTTTTCAGGAGTAGGGTCCCATTGGATGGATTTTTCAGCTAATTCCTCAAACAATGTCCATCCTTCATCTTCATTCTTTTGCAGAAATCCTCCTTGACACATGGATTCTAACAGTGTTTTAGTAGAATAATCTAATCCATCATAGAGAACTTGGCAAAGTCGCCATTTCTCTATCCCATGGTGAGGACATTGGGCAAGGAGATCCTTAAAACGCTCGAAGTATTTCCAAAAAGGTTCATTGGCTGTTTGCTTAAACTGGAGGATATTCTTCCTAATCAGTGCAGTCTTGTGAACTGGATAAAATTTCTTTAAGAAGGCCTTAATGAAATTATCCCAAGAAGATATAGAACCGGCCTCTAGACTGTAGAGCCATTTCTTTGCTAAATCCTTCAAAGCAATGGGGATAAACCTAAGTTTGATAGCATCGTCTCCTAACTTAGGCATATTCATCATTTGACATACTTCTTCAAATTCCCTTATGAAGAAGTATGCATCCTCAGATTCAAGTCCGTGAAATTTGGGAAGAGTGTTGATGTATTGTGGCTTGAGTTCATATGGGTCAACACTTTCGATAGTGAGCTGGATGCAAGAAGGAAGAGAGGTTCTAATGGGATAGAACCTATCTTGGAGTGACTGTTGTTGTGCCATGTGTGAGTCGGGCTTGAGCTCGGGTGGTGAACTAGTTCTAGTTAGCCGGGATGTGAGTGGGTCTCTCGACCAAGCGGTCATGCACAATCAGCAACAAATTCACCCAATCAATCAAAAAGAAAAAGAAAAAAAAAATCCTATTCTAGGGTTATCCTTGACCTAGACGACTCCTAACTTTAGACTGTCCTTAGGAGGTCTATTGTCGACGTTAACCACGAGCTAATCGGCCAGTTCAGGGCAAGACCGGTGGGAGGTTTTCCGTCGGAGACGTTCCTTAATTAAATAACCACCGTTCTTCGGGCTTTCGGCCCTCAATCCCTTTGCTAGACACCGATTTGGCAAGGGTTAATTTCGAACAACTTTCCTTCTTCGGTCAATCTCCTATTGAGTCCGAGTTACCTTAGGGCCAACGTCTAGTCAAGTTTTAATTAGGGTTAGGGTTGTGAGTGTGACTGGTATGATTTGTGGGCCAAGGAAGGGTGATGAAATCCCCACCTTATCTTTGTTATGGGTTATGCCCTTAAGATGATTTAGTGTACGTGTAAAGCTGTAGAAAAGTAACACTCAAGAAAGCAGTAAACAAACAAGAGTGCTTCCTAATCTATATGCTATGCAGACGTACCTTGTCGCCAGCACTCTTCAACAGAATTAAAGAATTAAAAATAGACACGTGCCCTAAAATGCAAGAGTCTAAAAATATTTTTTTATTTTTTTTTCCAACAAATAGGTTAATGTTAATTATTAACAGTTGCAGTGTGATCACAGAGCAATAATATCACAGCAGAATTATAATTTTTTTGCACTGCAGAGCAACCTGCAGAAAATTCTGTCAGTAGTCAGCTACACTTGCCGCGGACCCGCGGCTTTTGCCGTGGAAACGCGGCAAAAGTGTAGGTCCAAGTGCTCTGCCTTCTAGGGCAGAGGCACTGGATAGCAATATGTGTCTTCTGCTACTCTGATTCTGCTTCCTGTTCTCTGTACCTGCAACAGAAGAGAAAGAATGATTAGAAAGAGAAATCGTGCCGTTCCTTCCCCGGCAACGGCGCCAAAATTTTGATTGAGATTAAAAATAAAGTTCAGATATGCTTAGTCTCAATGCGAATCCGCTGTAGCAAGGGCTTGAGCGGGTCGTGATCCTCAGGGAAGGATGCGATGCAAGCTTTTCGGCCGATTCCCTTGTATGCTTCAAGTAAGAAGAAAAAGATTAGATTTGTGATAAAAGTATGAGATTAAAAACGTGGTTTTGCTGATCTTCTACCACAACCCTATTGCAAATTAAAGAGCTTGATCTTCATCTTAAGATTAATATAATTCACCCTAGGTTATTACCACAATATCAAGAAAGAAAATTAATACACAATTCTAACTAAGTTACATAGATCAAAAACCTAACTATGGTTCCTCCTAACATCTAGGTACAGCCTAATAGAAGACGAATCTCAACTTATGCTGTCCTAGTTCTTAAGTTGAAGTCATGAAAAGGTCCTTTTATCATATAACCTAGATTAAGAATTTTAAGTATTTTTTTTTTACCTTCTAGAATTAGTTGCCATTAAACCTAGGGTTTCTAGTGATGTTAATTAATCGGATCAAGATTTAATTGCTTCTAGGGTTGCTTCAAGAATCTCAGCAAACCACTAGGAAGATTAGTTCTTCATCATCATTTTTTTTGCTTTTTCAATTATTTAATTTTTTTGGTTTTTATCTAATGAGAAAGACTGCAAAAATAAAGAAAAAACGAAAACAAGAAGAGATCGAAGATTAAAACACGAGAGATTGCAAAAGAAATAAAATAATTGCAGAAATTTAACAGAGAACAAAAGAGTGACCTTTATTGATGAATCTCCGGTTACACAATTGTCTCCTTCTTCTCCACAAAGAACTTGAAATAAAAATTACAACTTTGAATAAAAAATGGCTAAAGCAAACCCTAATCGTCTCTGCATGCCCCTCCCTGTTGCGAATGCTCTGATATTTATAGGGCAGAATGTAGAGGAGTCCCGGATAAACATCACCACAAAACCTGATACCCAACTCTATCCAGATTGCCGCGGATGCGCGGCTTTTGCCGCGCCTCCGCGGCAATATTGTGTCTCCTGGCCACGCGCTTTGGCGTGTGGCCTCTCCTGGTCCGTCAAAGTGGGCGTTTGCTACTGGAAGGTGGATCCTGGCCTTTTAATCTAGGTTTTCGAGATAACTTGGTAATCAAGTTACTCTTAATCCAGATTTCTTCAAATCTTCTCTCCACGAAATTCCTCTTTATCTTGGCTTTTTATCCTTATCCCGCAGGTGTTTAGGGTTTGATAGAAGTCTATCCAACCCTAATTTCTGATATTTGCAACTTTTAGCCCTTGTATTTGCATTTTGAATCTTTGTATTTGCGCTTCTTCACCTGGGCTTCAAACATGGGCTTGGATCTGGGCTTTTGGGCTCTTTAGGCTTTATTTATTGCTAACATAACAATTCGAGGCCTGCACATATTAAATAAAGAAATATTAATAAATGTGCATTATAATATGACTAAATGTGCAAATGTGACGGTATATATGATGATAAAAATGCACTTTTGACTACCAATCACCTTCCTTTGCCGAAGTTCAACCCGGGTCTGCTGGTTAGGTCATATCCCATGTTTTTCATCATTCTGAGTGTCTTTGGCTCATAATGACCGAACTGAGGGGATTCCTGCTCGCTTTCTGATTCTTCATGATTCATTAGCTCGGAGTCAATTCGTCCGAAAAGAATCGGTCTTTTGGCCCTCCCTTCTCGCTGGAACCATGAGTATTGATTGTTGTGCATCGTCGACATTTCGACATGTTTCAAAGGACGATTTCACTGGTACGTGCAACGATGTCAAGGCATCCATTGCCGACCAGAGATCGTTATCCACGTCAGTACTAGTGTCTGACGGCACTGAATCAGAAGCAAACACAGAAAAATACGCTAAATCCAGTACTTCATTAATGTACCAACCGCCTACATCATCAGCGGGGGTATTATCAACATCGGGCTTACTAATGCCCGTTACAGGTGGATCTAGCTCCCACGCACACTCATCTTCCTCCAGCTCGGTGTCGGCTTCATTTCCAGAGTCTGGTTCTTCCGGTTGCGGGACTTCATCCGTCTCCACAGGATCTTGGTACAGTAAGGAGTCTGTGAAATAATTCTTGACCCCTTTGAATGGATGCCTTTCGGCAATCAACGTCTGCACCTTTCCACCCTCGTCAATGTATTTCATGACTTGATGGAGAGTGGAGGGAATGATGGAGTTGCGGTGAATCCAAGGTCGTCCTAGCAATAGATTATAGGAAGTGTCAGCGTCGATGACGTAACATGTCACTTCCGTCTTCAGATCTCCGATCCGGCATTTGAGCTTAACCTTCCCCATCGGACGGGTACTATTGGCATTGAACCCATAAATGGTCGTCTGGGTAGGGCTCAAACGGTGAGTGGGAATCCCAAGATGCTGCATAACTCTGCGAGGCATGATGCTCAATGCAGACCCGGGATCTACCTGGATGCGATTCACTTCGGATGATCCAATATACCCTGTGAAGTACAGGGGTCGATCATGCTTCCCTTTAACCTGCATATCCTCTGCCGTGAAGGTGATGCAGGGGGTATTCTGGGAGGTGTGGAGACAATTCTCTACATCTTCCTCCTTTGGCACCTGGGTCATGAAGACCTCAGCATTTGCCAGAGCTTCTTGCAGAGCTTCTCTAGTCGACTATGATAGTCTAAGAAGTTCATACAAGGTAATCCGCGCCGGGATGTTGGCCAATTGAGCCAGGACATCAAAGCGGTAAGGCGCCGTAAATCCTTCCGTGATGCCCTTCTGAAGGGCTCGAGAAAATCGAGTCTCCTTCTGTTTCTCCACGGGTTGTCTTGTAGAGGGCTTGGTTGGCTTTGCAGTTGGTTGTGGAGGGGTTGCCGCCGTTTCGCCATACTGCTTCAAGTAGGGCTGTCCTGAGCGGGTTCCCGTCATCGGTTGGTTAGGCTCCGCGGCTAAGACTATTGTTTCCTCCTCGGAATCGGTTAACGAGGGAACATCAGTCTCGGCTTCTCGAGAGGAGGCACACACCACATTGCAGGATGAAGCCTTTGCCTTGCCTTTGGATTTCCTGTTGGTCACAGTAGTCCATTGCCGTTCATTGACAAGGTCAGGGTGGACCCATATGATTTCCCCTTGAGGTGTGGGGACAGGTACCAAGACTTTCTCTTGCTGCTGGTGAGGGTCTGTGTTGACCACTCTCAGCTCTCCTCTTGGGATAGGGACTACTCCAGAGGGTGTCGGAGGTTGTCTTCCGAACTGGAGAACTGACGTCACATTGGCCGTCATCTTCTTCTGCTCTGGTTGGAGCTTTAACACCTCCGCGTCAATCAGAGCTTGAAGGATGTCCTTGAAGACGTAGCAGCTTTTGGTAGGGTGCCCCAGCATCCTGTGGTACAAGCAATAGGTGGGATTGTCAGTCTTGCCGACCTCCTCGGGGCGCCTAGCTTCAGGGAGCTTCAGTCGGTTACTCTTTTTGAGTAGTTTAAAGAGTGAATCGACATGTTCCTCCTTGAAGGAATATTGCTTGTTGGCCCGTGGTTGGCTTGAAGAGCCACCTCCCTTGACCAGTTGAGGTTTAGCAGGAGGTTTGGTCTCTGCTGCCAAGTTATCCTTCCGCTTTGTTTGGTGGGATGTGTCTGGCGCACGCCTTGTCGACCTTTCCGGCCTGGGCTTACCTTCCTCCGCTCTGACGCGGGCGACAATCTCCTCAGCCTGTTCACCTTGTTGGACTAATTGCTTCCAGGTGCGGCTTTCAGCAACTCCTATTTGAGCAAGGAGTGAGGTTTGGAGATTGTGGCGGCATGTTTCCACTAGTGTGGTCTGGGTCATGCCGCTCGGACATCGGAGTGCCACGTTCCGAAATCTTTCCACGAAAGACTTGACGGACTCTCCCTTTCGCTGTTTAGTAGCCAAAAGGGCGGGCATCGTGACTTCCGAGTCATCCTCGAAGAAGCGCGTTAAGAAAAGCTTCTCCAAATCGCCCCAGTTCTTGATAGAACCTTCTGGGAGCTTCATGAACCATTCAAAGGCCAGCTCTTTCAGGGTGCCGATGAACAGACGAGCCAGGATGGCGTCGTTATCTACTACATTCCCGGTTTGGGATTTAAAGTAGTAGATGTGTTGGTTGGGTGATCCTTTCCCATGAATGCTTGAAGGGTTGGAGCCTTGAACTTGGATGGATATGGAACCAAGTCCCATTCAGCAGGATAGGGTCGGACCACCCTAGCTTCTTGGAGGCCTTTACGGTTGGTAAGGGCCTCGAGGCATTGCTCCAATTGACTCATTCTTTTAGCATGAGCCTTTCCCTGGTCTTGGTCGCCCTTTACTTGCGACGAGGATTTGGACGAACTAGAAGTAGATCGCTGCCTCTCCTCAGAAGGTTCGGAAGATGAGCTTTCTCCCTTTGCCCTTCGTCTTTTTAGGAGGAGACTTCCTCCTGTCTTCGAGCAACTGTGCAAGCATCTGCTTGAGGGAGTCGATAGATTTCTGCTGAGAAAGAATCATATCCATTTGTGCCTTCTGGATTTGTTCTAAACGTCTAGCCATTTCTTCAGGAGCGCCTATCATGTAGGCGGAGGCCACCTTCTCAACGGAAGAGTTTGAAGCCCGTGATTCCACTACGGCGGAGTGAGAATCATTCACTTTAATGCCATCGGCTAAGGCATTATAATCAATCAGGGGAATGGCCCCGGTCCGGGTGCGAGTGTGACGGTACACTCCTTCCGGCTCAGAGTCAGACTCGTCAGAGCTGACTGCAGGTTATTTTCCCTTGCTCCTGCTCGTCATATTCGCAGTGAGCTCCGGATACTCAATGTCAGAGAAGGTTCTCCTTCTGTGGGAGCGCCTTCTTTGGCTGACGGGGGAATCAGGGTCAGCTGTCTAACTAAAGACTGCTGGTGCACACCTGAATCACAATGGCACTCAGAAAGCATACGGATGAGCCATTGGCAGCAACATGATGAAGTGACCTGATTGGCACTTCTTTTCTTCGTCAAGTAATCCCTCAAATCCATGGGAGGGGGATCGAAGAGACTAGCCTCACAACGTCGAAGACAGGAGGCATCCATGTGCTGTATAGCTTGGACGCAGGCTTCAGGGACGCGATTTTCGCGCCGCGGCTATAAGACGCGCGTCAGGCGTCTCTGTTGGGACGAGACGCGATTGCCGCGCTGCGGCTCGGCGCGTCGGGGCAGAGACGTTTGAGAGAGAATGGGCTGCCGGGCCCCACGCTTATGGGCGCGTGCCTCTCGCGCTTGACGAGGCGCAGAGGCTTCACCTTGGCATTTGGTGAGTTGGTCGTCAGAGGACCTAGCTTGAGGAGTCTCGCGTTTGGGCCGCCAAACGCGGACTTCTCGTGCTGAACGTGGCGCGAGCAAGGCGCCAGGTTGTACGTCGCGTCCAGCCTCAGTCGGACAACCAGAGGTTCCAACTTGTAGCTGACGCGCACGTCTCCTCTGACGACGCTCGGCATTTCGGTTGCGTCGTGGAGGTGGAGAGAGACCAACGGCGACCTGATGCTGGACACCAGAGATTTGGACCACGCAGGTCTCCTGAGAGACATTGACGCGTGTGTTCAGTACTGCGCGGTTGATCGCAGCAGCAGTTGTGCCTGAGATCACGCGGGCCTTCTGAGAGGTGTTGGCGCGTGTATCTTGCTTGGCACAGTTGGCAGCAGCAGCGCCCGAGAGAGCTTCAGATCGGGCTTCGGGGGCATTCCTTGTCGAGACTCTGCGACAGACGCGGGTCGTGGGGCTCTTGGAGCCGGAAGAGAGAAACTCTTCGTACTTTGCCTGGTCGAACTCGACAACGAGCGATTCGACCATCTTTCCCTCACGAAGGACGTCATCCTGCGCCACGATTTGCTCATCAGTGACAAATGAAGTCCCCAGCGGAGTCGCCATCTCTTGTTCGCAGAGGGAAAATCTCGCGTAAAGTTTCCTTGAATCAATTGAAAGTTTACAATGGATTAATACTCCGATTACAAGGGAGGGAGGATGTTGAGTCTTGAATCCTCCCTTTGTTTAGTGCTGGGTTCTTCGTGTGGCGGTAGAGAGTGAATCTTGTTCTCCGTTGACCGGATGACCGTCGGGATCGTCAGGGATCTTCTCTTTGGCTGGTAGAAGGAGTAACACAGCTCTGTCTACCAAAACTCACAAAGAGAAGGTAGGCAAAGGGCAACTCGTACGCAGCGAGCTTGTTGAAGAGTTTAGCTCTCTTTCTCCTGTCTCTGTCTTGTTGTCGTCTAACTAAAGAAAATCCGACCCCTTCTTCAATAGAGACGGGGCTATTTATAGGGGTTCCAGGGTGAACGTGCCCCCTAAAAATGCTCCACAACGAGGGGCTGACCTCCCCGCTATGTGGGCGGCGACTGGCCCCATAACCAGGGCGGTTATAACCGAGACGCGGGTGTCGAGCCCACGCGCCTTGATGTTGAGACGTGGGTGTAGAGCCCACGCGCCTTGATGTTGAGACGCGGGTGTCGAGCCCACGCGCCTTGATGTTGAGACGCGGGTGTCGAGCCCATGCGTCTTGATGTGGAGACGCGGGTGTCGAGCCCACGCGCCTTGATGTTGAGGCGCGGGTGTTGAGTCTTTGCGTCTAGAACTTGAAACTTTGCTTTTTAATGGCTTGTCTTTTAGTGATTTTTAGACAGCCTGCAATGACAATCTTACATCAGCTTATCTCAGCGATTCTGAAGGGGAAAAACACGCTTGCACGACGCAGGCTAATGTACCTCAGTCAACAGGTACTCGATCTGGAAAATCATACTTAAAACAGTATGAGAAAGCTACTGATGAGACACAACAGCAAACGACGTTAGTGCAAGTATCAGCACCTGCTTCAATTCCAACCAAGGAAAAGGAGAAGCCAAGGAAAGTCTGGTTCGACCATGTCCTGAAGAAGCCTTCAGGCCCAGGGCTAAACACGCCATTTTGTTTCGACATATTGGCCCAGCTGGCTAATATCCCCGCTCGTATTACTATACACGAGCTCCTTCGTCTCTCAAAAAAGACAACAGAAGCACTCAGAGATGCGTTGGCTGATTCAGAATCATTTCTGACGTATATGCCAGAAATCCTTAAAGATGACGCTCAGTCTTCTTGCCCTGAATGTCATCATGTACAGCCAAAAGTACCTGCTATTACCTTCACAGCGGAAGATATGCTTCTCAAGAATAACAAGCACGATCGACCTCTGTACAACACCGGATACATCGGTTCAACATGCATTGAAAGGGTACAGGTTGATTCGGGGTCTGCACTCAGCATCATTCCCAAAAGGCTCCTCTACTTCCTCGGTATACCACTATATAGGTTATCCGCAATCACTACTACAATATGCGGTTTTACTGCCGGGAGTAGTCATCCACTCGGGAAAATTTGACTCCGTTGCCGAATCGGTAGCCTAAAGTCAGAAGTGACGTGCTATGTCATTAACGCTGACATGTCATACAACCTACTACTAGGACGATTGTGGATCCACGCCAACTGGATCGTTCCCTCCACTCTGCACCAATGCTTCAAATATGTTGAAGACGATGCAACAATATGAACTGTCTTCACTGAGAAGTAACCATTCAAATGGGTGAAAAATTATTTCACTGACGCTCTCCTGTATCAAGAGACCAGTGAAACATCGAAAGATTCATTGCCAGACGATGATGATAGTGGCAATGAGGCGGATTCAGAATCTGAAGCAGACATGCCAGCCATTTTAATTGGTGAACCAATTATAGCATGTTTTAATAATCCCCATTGTAACACTCCTTTTGAAGATGAGGGCGAATGGGCAATTAATGATAATATTTCCTTTGATTACCCTGTGAGTATTGGGTTTTTTGAATCTATTACAGATAGCTCTCTGCACATGCCTTTACACAGACCAAGTGCATCCGGCACACCTATGGAATCTGTAGAAGGGGCCGTTTTAGTGATCCTTTCATCCAAAGAAGGTCGATTACCAATAATATTCGGTAAAGCCCAACCACGAGGGTCCACAGCCATAGACTCAAGTTCAGACTTAGATACCCCACAATTTTTTCACTATGCGTGACCAGCGCACCATATGATGAAGAAAATGGGGTACAACCTAAAGCATGGAGAGGGCCTGAATTTCAAAAAAGGAAGACGTAGTTTGGTGTGTAACTTTGTGCCGAGAGGGAAACCTGCAGATTACTATGATAACACACGCAGGGGGTTGGGATACGTTACACCCACACCACCAGCAACGGTTCAATTTAAAGATGGCGAACCGATTCTGTCACATTCCGCTTCTTCCTCCGAGTGGGACTCAGATGTCAGTATGGGAATCATGTTCGAGAATCTCACCGTTAATATGATTTCAAGCAGTCAATTGGAGCCAGCGGAAGCTACTAATGAGGAACCATGGGTTCAACAATTAGATCTCTAATGGGAAAAGCGATTCGAATTGCGCGAACCGCCTATGGAAGACAAGGTGATGCAAGTCAACTTGGGTAGTCAAGATCACCCTAAATCCATCTTTATAAGTGAGAGCTTAGCACTTATGGAAAAAGAAGAATTAATAATACTCGTAAAGGAGCATATAGACGTCTTCACATGGAACTACGAAGACATACCTGGACTTGATCTACAAGTTGCCATGCATCGTCTAAATATCAAACCTGATGCCAAGCCAGTCAAGCAGCAACAATGTCAGTTTCGCCCGAACATTATGGGGGCTATTGAAGCCGAAGTTCATAAGCTCATTGTATGTGGCTTCATATGGGAGGAATAGCATCCAGATTGGGTTGCTAATAGCATTCCCGTCCTCAAGAAAAATGGGAAAATACGGATCTGCATTGACTACCATGATCTCAATACGGCTTATCCTAAAGACGAATTCCTATTGCCCATCATCGATGTCATGATTGACAACACCTGTGGATTTGAATGAATGTCTTTTATGGATGGCTTTTAAGGGTACAATCAGATTAAGATGTATCCTGACGACGAGAAACATACTTCGTTCCAAACGCCATTGGGGGTATACTGCTATACTGTGATGCCCTTCGGACTGAAGAATGCCGGAGCAACCTATCAGCGGGCAATGAACACAATTTTTCGCGATCATCTCTGAAAAATGGTAGAATGCTATGTCGACAACATTGCTGTCAAAAGCCGCAATAAGAATGACCATCTTCGTGACTTGAGAACGATGTTCGACATAATGCGGGCTCATCAACTGAAGATGAATCTGACAAAATCTTTTTTGGGAGTTTCGAGTGGCAAGTTCCTTGGGTTTATTATTATATCAAAAGGAATTCATCTTGACCCAGATAAAGTCAAAGCCATTCAGAGCATGCACCCACCTAGGAACCTCAAAGTGCTTAGAGGCTTGCAAGGTAGACTGGCTTACATCAGAAGATTCATCGCAAATCTCTCAAGCCGCTGTCAACCGTTCACCCGACTCATGAAAAAGGGTGCTTCCTTTGTATGGGATCAAGCTTGTCAGGAAGCTTACAAGATATCAAGAGATATCTCACAAAACCTCCAGTCTTAGTAGCTCCCACATCAGGGAAACCATTCTTGCTTTATGTGAAGGCTATGGACCATTCTCTTGGTGCCCTGCTTGCTCAGAAAGACGGCAATGTTCACGAACAGGCTATTTATTATCTAAGCAGGACTTTAATAGGAGCGGAATCTCACTATAATCCTATTGAGAAGGAATGCTTAGCTCTTATCTTTGCCGTTCAAAAGACACGACATTATTTGGTCGGCCAAACCATACATGTCTTATGACGAAGCCAGGATCAGTGAATTCAACATTAGCTAAATGGGCGCTTCTTTTGTCTCAATACGACATGATCTTTATCCCTCAGAAGGTGGTTAAAGGCCAGGCCCTCGTAGAGTTCTTGGCTGGTCATCCAGTTTCAGAATACTCAAAACTTCTTGAAGATATTCCAGATGAAGTCTTTGAGTCCAATGTAATCTCAGAGGATGAAAATTGGCAGATGTTCTTCGATAGAGCATTACGAATAGGCCCTAAAGGCAGGATCATTGCTGGCGTAGGGATTATATTTATCTCTCCACAGAATCATGTCCTTCCTATAGCATTTTCTCTGACGGAATCATGCTCCAACAATGTAGCGGAATATAATGCTCTACTCATTGGCCTTCAGCTCGCCCACGGAATGGGGTTACGCTACCTTAAAGCTTACAGCGATTCAAAATTGATTATCAATCAGGTTAAAGGCAAATATGTGGTCCGTCACGAGGATTTGGTGCCTTATTATCACACAGTCATCGAATTGGCTAATCTGTTTGATGGTTTTTACATCGGGCACGTATCTCGATCTCATAATACTAAGGCAGATGCTCTTGCTGCATTAGCAATAACACTAGCCCTGCCAGTCAACACCGAGTATCACCTTACAGTGGCGACTTGACACCTTGTCTACTCTAAACATATGTTAAGAACCAGAGAGGTTTATAATATCTCGATGGATCTTGAGCCGAGAGATTGGCGATTTCCTTTCATCGACTATGCTCTACACGGTCTGCTGTCAGACAATCCTAAAGAAGCGATATCTATTAGACGAAGGTCCCTCCATTTTTACTATGATCCAACTCTGAAGACACTTTACCGTCGTTCATATGACGGTATACTTCTCTGTTGCCTTTCTAATTCAGAGGCACAGAAAGTGCTTAAAGAAGCACATGACGGCATATGCGGAGCTCATCAGCCAGGTCCAAAACTTAAAGACAGATTGCATAGGTTTGGATATTATTGGCCAACCATGACACCAATATGCACGAAGGTGTAAAGCATGCCAAATTCATGCGGACTTCATACATCAGCCTCTAGAGTTGCTCCACCCAACTGTTGCTTCATGGCCATTTGAAGCATGGGGAATCGATGTCGTAGGGTCAATCAGCCCCTCTTCGATAAAAGGACACCGGTTTATCCTGGCAATAACCGATTACTTTTCAAAGTAGGTAGAAGCCATACCACTGGTTGAAGTCAAAACTTCCAACGTGGTTAATTTTATCAAACACCACGTCATTCATCGGTTTGGTGTCCCTAGGCGGATCATCCATGAAACGGTCCCCAATTCCTAAGCCAGGTATTCTATCGATTCTGCGATAAATACTGAATTCAGAATGTGCCTTCAACTGCCTATAATCTTGTCGCTAATGGCTTGGCAGAAGCATTCAACAAGACAATCATTAAGTTACTCAGAAAGTTCGTCTCCTTGAATAAACGAGATCGGGATGAAAAGCTTGGTGAATGTCTTTGGGCCTACCGAACCACGGTTCGGACCCCGACAGACAATACGACGTTTTTCCTCATATATGGGCGTGAAGCAGTCATATCGTTAGAAATCCATATGCCATCACTGCGAGTCATTTTAATGACTAAGATCACATTGTCTTTAAGATCACATCAGAAGATAATGATCGATTGCGTCTTCAAGAGCTCGAAGCCTTAGATGAGAAGCGGTTACAAGCTCAGCAATACATTGAGTTGTATCAAGCCCGGATCTCAAAAGCCAACAATAAGAAGGTCAAACAAAGAGTCTTCCAGAAAGGAGATTTGGTTTTAGCCATCAGATGACCAATGATCATGACGCACAAAACCAAAGGCAAATTTTAGCCCAAATGGGAGGGACCGTTTGTAATAGAAACAGTCTATTCAAACAGAGCATATCGCCTTATGACTTCAGATGGTGATTTACTAATGATGCCGATCAATGGCAAGTTCTTAAAGAAGTATTATCCTTGATTAAGGATTCTTCTCATGATCAAGTTAACATTACACCTCTGATCAAGACCTTCAAGTCCGAGGTACGCAGAAGGAGTGCCCCTCTCTTCCTCCAAACGAGATGATGCAACCATGAACCAGCAGGAAGCTGATCATATACTGGTTCTCTCAAAGAAGAATCAAGGTTACACATGCATTAACCAAATAATCCGACACCTTTAACGGTTAAGGATAGAGGAAAATATTGGCCTTCAAGCCCAACATAAGTCCTTGACAACTTATCATGCTGAGGGGAATAGCATGGTTAGCCCGACTCAAACGGTAGTTGATAAAGGCAAATCAAACCCGTTGACAGCTGAGAATTTGCTAAAAATCCTAAGGGACCTGTTCCCATTTGATTCCCTTTCCAAATTGCTTACCAATTCTCATCCATGGAATGATAAGACCACATATAAAGATCTTTCATCCATTTCACTGTTAAGTTAACATTAAACCTATGACAGTGATCTCCTCGTTTTTCTCAGTGAAAACGAGACCTTTTTCATGCTATGTTTAACAGTACACCTCTGACATCCATTTCGCTGTTAAGTTAACATTAAACCTATGACAGTGATCTCCTCGTTTTTCCCAGTAAGAATGAGACTTTTCATGCTATGTTTAATAGTACACCTCTGGCATCCATTTCGCTGTTAAGTTAACATTAAACCTATGACAGTGATCTCCTCATTTTTCTCAGTAAGAACGAGACCTTTTTAATGCTATGTTTAACAGTACACCTCTGGCATCCATTCACTGTTAAGTTAACATTAAACCTAAGATAGTTATCTCCTCGCTTTTCCTAACGAAAATGACACCATTTCAAGCTATGTTTAACATTATAGCTCTGGCATCTATTTCGCTGTTAAATTAACATTAAACATATGACAGTAATCTCCTCACTTTTCGCAATGAAAACGAGACCTTTTCATGCTATGTTTAACAGTATACCTCTGGCATCTATTTCTCTGTTAAGTTAACATTAAACCTATGACAGTGATCTCCTCGCTTTTCGCAACGAAAACAAGACCTTTTCATGCTATGTTTAACAGTATACCTCTGGCATCTATTTCGCTGTTAAGTTAATATTAAACCTATGACAGTGATCTCCTCGCTTTTCACAACGAAAACGAGATTATTTCATGCTATGTTTAATAGTACTCCTCTCACATCCATTTTGCTGTTAAGTTAACATTAAACCTATGACAGTGATCTCCTCGTTTTCTCAGTGAGAACGAGACCTTTTTCATGCTATGTTTAACAGTACACCTCTGGCATCCATTTCGCTGTTAAGTTAACATTAAACCTATGACAGTGATCTCCTTGTTTTTCTTAGTGAGAACGAGACCTTTTTCATACTATGTTTAACAGTGCACCTCTGGCATCCATTTTGCTGTTAAGTTAACATTAAACCTATGACAGTGATCTCCTCATTTTTCCCAGTGAGAATGAGACCTCTTTCATGCTATGTTTAACACTACACCTCTGGCATCCATTTCGCTGTTAAGTTAACATTAAACCTATGACAGTGATCTTCTCGTTTTTCTCTAACAGATTGCTTTCCGAATCCCTATGAGGTTCTTTTTATCACGTTAACATTACCCCTCTGATATATGATCTTCTATGGAATTCATTTCCTAGCCCTCCAGCAAGTTTCTGAGTCCCACTCAGTCTTTGGTGGACTTTCGGGTTGTCACGTTAACAATATGCCTCTGACAATTCCTTCCAAATCCCATCCAAATTTTGAGCTTGGTGGCTTCTCAATCGGTTATGTCATTGCGGCCTCCGACTGGCAGATAGCCAAGTCTCATCTTTCAGTCCGACAAGGACTATTTTTTTGTCATCATATGACAAAATTTTTAGCTTGGTGGCTTCTCAATCGATTATGTCATTGCGACCTCTGAACTGAAAAATAGCCAAGTCTCATCTTTCAGTCCGACGAGGACTATTTCTTTATCATCCATATGACAATTTTGAGCTTGGTGGCTTCTCAATCGGTCATGTCATTATGACCTCTGAACCGGCAGATAGCCAAGTCTCATCTTTTAGTCCGGCAAGGACTATTTCTTTGATATCATATGATAATTTTGAGCTTGATAGCTTCTCAATCGGTTATGTCAATGCGATCTCTGAGTCGGCAGATGGCCAGGTCTTATCTTTTTAGTCCAGTAAGACTATTTTCTCAAAGGGCTGCGATACAACTTGAAAGCGAGAATTCAGAAGATAAAATAACTTAGAAATGCAACAAGGGAGTCAAAATAAAATCAGTTTTTATTGATTCCAAAAGAGCGATACATGAATGCACATATTACAAGCTATGACGGTGCTTCATAGGACTTAATCTGTTCTTCAAGAGTGGCCAGCCTAGTCTTCCTCTCTTCAGCAGCCCTGATAAGTGCATGCGACCTTAACTCGCCTTATTAAAGCTCACCGTTTGGGCCAAGCGAGCTTCAATTTCAACTAAGGTTGCCCTCTGTGCTAGCTCCAGCCGCAAGACTTCGTCATTTTTGGCATTAAGCTGCTCAAGCCGGGCAGTCTCTTCAAGACGCACTGGTTCAGCCTTGGACAAAGGAGATTGGCCTTCCTGATCATTTTCTTGGCCTTTTCAATTTTATCCTCAGCGTCAAGAAGAGCATTGCTAGAAGCGTCTATGGCATCCCCGAGCTCTACTTTCTTTGTCTCCAAGGATTTCAATTCAGAAGAAATTGCCTTAGCAGCTTCTTGAGCGGCGAGATGAGCTTCATGCACTTGAGCAACAGATGCGCAAGCTGCTCGTTAACTGAAGACTCCAAATCTGAATGGCTAATGCGGCGCCATTCGTCCACATCTCTCTCAAGTCTGTCCACCAGAAGCTTCAATGCGGCGACCTAATCATCACCTCCAAAGTCCCAGATACTGTCAATACTTCGGGAGAGGACCACTTTTAAAGCAGAGAACGAGGTAGTCGAGCCCTTCAAGACAAAAGCAATGGATCGCTTCAAGCTCTTATAAAAGCTGTCGACTAACTCAGCCACAAATTCATTCTCGGCCTCAATTACTCCCGGCAAACGAGCAGCCCCTGAAGACAGAGTTTCCACTGGCTTCACCGGTGTAACTATAGAGGAAATAATAGAAGCACTGGCTGCAGTAACATGAGGGGTCGTCGGTAATCTCGGAGGAGTCTTCATTAAAACCAGTACACTAGCCACAACCGAGGTAGGACTAGTGACTATTTTTGGGAGAGCTGGCTCAACCACCAATGTTGGAGAAGTAGGACTGGTAATCACCTTCAGCTCTGCTCCTGGCAAGATAGGTGGCACTGGCGAAACCAATGGCATCTCACTTACTGATATAGTTGGAAGTGAGGTTGGTTCTATGATTACCGTCCCCTCAATTTCAGTTCCTCTGGCTAGTTCAAGCTGATAAGAGGACAGGTCGTGATACAAAGCATCCAACTCAGCATCATCCGCCGCGGTCGAAGTACTTTGGTTCTCTCAGGAAGATTGGTTGGCTCTCTCGAAGTCGATGCACCCAAAGGCGGAACACCTACAGTAAGACTTTGTTTAGGCAAGGCATAATAAATAGTAGGAGTCAAAAGGTCAAAACAGTACCAAAAGATAATGTCGCCTTAATCGTCTTGACGGCTGCATCAGTCCCTGCAGGCTCCATTGGGAAATCTTTGGCAGAATCAACACGAATGGTCGGCCCACCTTTACTGGCCGAACCCTCTGTGGTCCACCCAAAAGAGCTAGAAGCTACGGGACTTCCTTTTGAAGTTCCAACACCCGAAGGACCTACATCAGCCGCATCACCTCCAGACTCTTTCGAGACAGCGAAATAGCCAGCTTCATTGCCCTCTTTATAAGTGAACTGGGGATCATAATGCTCCCCCTGTTCTCCGGTAGCCTCAGCTCTCAGGCTTCTCACCGCCTAAGTTCCTGAATCATAAAGTAAACAATGAGCTGTCTGGAATACATAAGACTGTATTATAAGAACGGAGCTGGTCTTACCCGGGTCCGGAGCAGCTTTACCAGTAGTCTGCTTAGGAGCCGACAACCTAATGACTAATGGAGTAGGAGGAGGAGGCACTGCAGATGATTCGCCCTCTGCAATAACCGTAGGAGCGTAGCGACAAGGCTTCTTCACTACCCTCTTCCTACGAGATCCACCTTCTCGCTTTCGCTCGAAGTGGACGTCAGCATCTTCTTCCTCCACTTCTTCCACATCAACATGCTCAATGGGAGCTGTGCCTACCCCACCAGAAGCAGCTGTTGGAGCTTCAGCACCCGTATCAGCTTCAAAGCGAGGACTTCCTGCATCCGAGACTTCGCTATCATCAACGGCGATGAATTCCCCGAGGCCTGGAACGCGGACCCTTTTACCCTCGCTCTTCTCAGTGACCTTCCGCTTCAGCCGCTGAGAGATTAACTTCATACCAAAGGAATTAATAGAAAATCCAGTGGGTGTGGAGTTCAAAGTTCTATACCACTGGCAGAATCCCAGGGTCGTCAGAAGGTTCAGAGTCCTTAGCGACATGCATAGTCGCGCCTCAGTACAGCCAGCAATGAAGAACCGCCAGGCACGAGCTCCATCGATGAGACTCCCCATGAAGGCTAGACTACTGTTTGAATTGCCTACATATAGTTGGTCATACCCAAACTGCCAGGCAAACTGACTCGGAACATAGGGCACCAGGTAACAGGTGTCCCCACTTCTACACAACAAGTGTGATGACCGGATGCTAACCAGCCACTCGAAGACTCCCCGACTTAATGAAGTCTGCCCTTCTCCCACATCCTTGAATTCTTCACTATAGCCCGCATCGCGAATGTAGGGGAAGCATCAGAAAAAACTATAGACGTCATGATGGCACAGCAGCTTACGGACCGCAGCCACATAAGTCTTTGACCATGAACACCCCTCGAATCGACAGAGAAGCGCCATTCGAACACCCTCTGGAGACTCCTCTCCAGCTTTGATGATGGAAGGACAGTGAAGGGCGAACCATGCCATTAAATAAGTTCATGGAAAACCTATTCTAGGGTTTGGTCCGTCGCGAGGCAAGATAGTCCCCTTTCCCCGCTTCATTGTTAGTGGCCTACAAAAAGCCTCCGTCAATGCACGAAGGCCTCTTTGAATATAGCACACCATAGGTAGAAGAAGTCCAAGAGAACGACCATGGACTAGATGAACGGCAGGCTATAAGACAGTCGGATGAATGACATCGCCAGACGAAGATGGCACAACACATCTCTTCAACCAGACCGTTAAAAAACCAGCTAGAAGTGCCTTCCGAGACGTCGGTCGACGAGCCTGGTGGTGAAAACTCTGAAGAATATCGCCTTTCTCATAGGATTCGTCATCTTCTTCCAGAATCAAGTCCCCTTGAGAGTGCTCTTGCATCCGACGAAAGATGTCTTCATCTGCAACTCCACAATGAGCTGCTTCAGGTGTACCTTCCAAGTTAGGGAACAAATAATTTTCCCAGCTCTTCAAACTGCATGAAGCTCGCTTATGGCTCCCATGCATGCTGGAACAAATATACAGGTGAGACATCAATTCCCGGTAGGTCTCAAATAAAGTGGGCTCCTGCTTCTCCAGAAGTGCCAATTCTGCCTCACACGGGAAATATTCTTCATATGGGAGGGACCCCAAAGGCAGAGCAGAGACTTCCCACATCTCGTGCAGAGCCTTGCCCAATTCGCCAACAGGTTGAAGAAGGTCCATGTAGCCGGGCAGTATAACTCAAAGATGGCGTAGAAGTTCGCTACGCTCATTTGAATGCCATAACAGGTCACCTTGATGGCCTCATAAAGTCCCAGCCTCTCCAGATCCTCCTCAAAATGAGAAAGGACATATAGTGTCAAGTCCCTCCACCATGCCCTGGGAGGATGAATCCACCCTGGAGTCCTGAAATCAGTGGCTGGATAATTGCCACAAACTTTAAAGAAATGATTTCCAAAGGTCTGAGCCACCGCGGGGTTTTCTCCCACTGGGATGTCTGGAAGTACATTCTGAGGGTGGAGACCCAATATTCAGCGAGGACCCGTCCTTGTGTAACCAGGGGACGGAATTATCAACTTCCCTACGTGAACGGAGTCAGTAGTCCGAGTCACTTGCTACCGCATCTTTCGAGCCCTCGTCACGCATTGAAAGAAGGACAAGGGAAAATGCCGCTTGCTAGATGGGAGATAGTACTTCTCGCCATCCAATTTGAAAATCGACTGCCCCTCTCCGGCTAGCAGCTGGTGATCGTTGTCTGGCGCTACATCCCCAAACATAAAGCCGGGCTTTTGATAGATTCTTCAGTCAGAATCTTCAAGGGGAGCAGTAGTTAAGATGCTCCTCATGGTGCACTGATCCGCACCATGAATAAGTGCATCCCAAGCAGGAGAGCTTCGCTCGCTGAATAGTGAAGCCTGCCCATGAAACTCCAGGCTGATGTGGCCATCTAACCCCCTGGCTATGCCAAAGAGACTGTTCAGAGGACCAGGAGTATAGTGCACTGCAAGAGCAAGGAGAAACCATGATTAGTTTATCAGCCAAACAAGGGTTAAAATAAGAATGCAATTTTTGTTAAGGCATAGCCTCGCTCTCCGAGCGAAGCTGGCCTAATGATAGCTTCGCCCCGAAGCTCAGCTGCGTAGTTGCAGCGTAACTCAGCATTCCACACGAAGGCAGGATACAGAAAAATATCCAAGTGTTAGCTTCGCTCTGAAAGCTTGACCTCGAACAACAGAATGCGACAAAGCCCTAAGGGCTAACTTCGTCAGAAGGGCACTGCTGCCTAAAAATTATTTTAAGGGCACTAAGGTCCTTTTCAGTCACACTCTAAAGGTTAGCTTCGCACCCTATCAGTCAAAAGGATATGAACCGCCTAAGGGATAGCTTCGCCTGGAAGCTTGAAGAAGGACCCTTCGGGTCTACGATTCCCAATCAACAAATCAAGGGAAATTTAGGGAATTGAACTCCCTAAGATCACGAGATCATGATTGATCACTCTGGTTTTATCAGAAGATAGCCAAAGATTGGCTTTAAAAGAGAGATGAAAATCTCTGATCAAAAGGGAAAAATCCCTACCTGCGATAGGTCGTTCGATGACCGGAGGAGGAAAAGGACCCTTCGTCGTAGAGGTTGCTACCTCTTTTCCTATCGTCTCTTGGGAGCCATTGAAGAACTGAAGAAGTTCTTGGATTCTCAAACGAAGAAGAAAGACGAAGAAAGGGCTTGCAGTGCTCTGAAAATTCAAAGAGAAGTGGTGCCTTCTCTTTTAGCCCGATCAGGCTTTTATAAGCTGATGATTGCCTAAATGTTACCTCCTCAAAAGGAGCGCAGGCAGTCATTTCAAATTAATTTGAAACGGCGCCTAAAGCACCATCGCAAGAAGCGTTACTTCAGCCCCACTAAGGGCTAACTCCGCCGTGAGTCTAGTGCTGGCTTAGCGCGAGCATGAATGACTTCGCTGATAAACACGCTTTAGCTCCGCTAAAAGCACATCTCTAGCTTCGCGAAAATTCCGTGCTAGCTTCGCCAGAAACTGGTTCCTGACTTATTTGGAAATCGGTCCCCAACTTCGCCGAAAGTTTAGCTCCGCTGAGAGCTTCTAATTCCTCCTAGAGAAAAGACTTGCCTAAGTTGGTCCGTTTCAGGTCTTCTCGAGTCAAAAAGAAGGAGAAACAAAGCAGATAAACAACGGAAAATAAACTTTATTGATTCAAAAGGGAAGATACATTGATACTACTACATCAAGGTTATCTTTTGTACAACCGAGTCATTACTCCAAAGGCATACAAGTGGTCCTATCTACTTCCAAGCCAAACCAACTTGACACGAAAGTCCTTCCTCCTACACAAGGCCGTAATCCTTCGCATAATGGCAGATTTTGCCATTAAGAAGCTGGATCTTCTTTGATGAAAATTGGCAAAAGACAGGTTGCCACCAGAAAGCTGGATTGTCTTTGATGAAAATTGGCAAAGAATCCGAGACCTTACAGGTGACGTCCGCTTTCCCGAAGTGAATCATCTTGGATAAGTGACTACCAGCCCCGCCTTGAAGTGGATCATCTCGGATAAGCGACTGCCAACCTCTTTTGGAAACACACATCAGCTGCCCCAGTTGTTCCTCCTGCTTAAATTTAAAGTTTCAACTGGAAAGGCAAGAAGCAACTTTCTAGTCTCTTTCATGAAAACAAAAGACTGGCAAGCATAGCTCACTGCAATGCAAACTGAAAATAGATTAGCAGTAAAACAAAGAAAAAAATGCAAGCATGGCATGCTAAGGCAAATTCTTTGGGGCGAAGCAATTTATATCTGATTCAGTTACAATTTAAGAATGGATTTCAATTAAGCAGAAGATAGCCTCGCTTGCACAGTGATGATGGGCTTGCTCAGCGTAAGCCAAGTCTTAGTTCCGCCTAAGACAGTTGTACTGAAGGAGCGTCAAAAAAATCTAAGTCCTAGCCTCGCCTATACGGCTAAGCCAGACTGATCCAGAGGGACACAGTCTTGACCCCACCTGTATGGCAAGACTGGCTCAACCTTGAAGAGACTAAGTCCCAATTCCTTCCTATGCGGCGAACTTAGCAGGTAAGCATGCAATGATCTTTCTTTGATCAAGCAAAAATGATAGCTTCACCGAGAAGCCAGAAAATAGGGCTGAAGCCCTTCTCTACAGATTAGTCAGATACAAAATGAAGAACAATGGAACTCAATTCCTGAGACAGCTGATAAAGCTAAATTAAGGGAGATAAACTCCCTAAAGTCATTAGTTCATTGGTAAAGTCTCTGGATTACCGAGACTCGCCAGTTCTTGGCTGGTTAATGACCAAAGTAGACACCCCCACTGTTTCAAAAATCTGAGTATATTTCTCTAAACAATCAGGAGATGTCATGAACAGACTGCTTCTCTGCAGAGGACTTCACGTGTCCTATTTATAGGCCTCATGGCCTGATCGCACCGCTACTGCTTCAGGCTTAGAAGCGCGAGCGAATTTAAGGCATTTACTGAGCCTTGAGAAAGGGAATAGTCTCCCTCGGAAATGCACAAGGAATGATCTCCCTCGTTAATGCAAGAGAAGTTATTTCAACTTCAGAAAAGGAAATAATCCTTCTCGTAACTAGCCAAAAGCAGTTAGTCTCGGGAAAGGAATGACGTTCCAAAACCAATTTGAAGCGAATCTACTCGGGAAGCTCGGACGCGAAGCACCCAGACACGAAGCTACCCAGACGTAGAGCAACCCAGAATCGCGAATCTACACAATTCTTCGGCGAATTTATCCTTACACTCTAGTTTTTAGCATTTACAAACACAAAGTTACGATTGACTTGATTCAGCGTATGCAAAGTTTATTAAATGAGAAACTAAAACATGCAGAAGCTAAAACATGAAGTTCAGTCACCCTGCAAAAAAGCAAGATGAGTAGTCCTCTCAGTTTGCCACGGGAGCGTGGCATTTGCCTTGTTTGTGTGGCAATACTGAGGTCTTCTGGGCTTTGCTTTCTAGAGCAGAGTCCAGAGGCACTTATATGTCCACTGCAGCTCTCGTTTCCTTGATATCAATCACTGGTCACCAAAACAAAGAAGAAAGTTAACCAATAAAATAAATTCAAAAAAGTTACTTACGGTCCCTCCCCGGTAATGACACCAAAATTTGATTGAGGTTTTACCTGCACAGAAAATACAGAATTTCAGAATTTAAATAGAAGTGCAAGATACTCAATACTATCGCGATAGCAAATGCTATGCAGATCGTGATCCATAAGGAGAGACATGTGCTGAAAGCATGTTCTAAGTTCACTTTTAAGATCTCTAAAGATAGTAAAAGTTCTTCTTTTGTTCTTATAAAGAAAAGGAAAATAAAGTCTATGGTTAAGTTAAGAAGTTGGTGGTACATTGGAAATATGTTTTCAATGTAAACATCATCCTTAGCTTCAATGACGATGTTGTTGAATATTTCACTGATCACATAGTTAACCACTAGGAATTGGTTAGCAGTGCTTGTTAGCCCGGAGGCCCTTCACTCTAGTTTTGATGATGATTAACTCATGTAGTTATAGTTTACTAATAATCTTGTGATATTTAGTTTCAGATATTTGATCAAGATATTAGTAGGTGATTAGCTTCAACAAAGGTTTTTTGGACTTTCACATGTTGATTTAAGAGCTCGCGCGTCAAGATCGTATCTAATACTCAGTTGGAGTCAAGCTCGTCGGATCGCGTTTTGGATCGAGTCGACTTGGAGAAGGAGTTCTACAAGAAGACTTCGATATTATGTTTAGTTTAGTATGTTTAGATCATTGTAAAGATTAGATAGTATTGGTATGCTCAAGTTCACATACACACACAAGTTTAAAGATTATCGGTTTTGGTATTCGGTTAACCGATATTGGATTTCATGTCAAAAGCATAGATATAATATCTTTCATGTATATTGGATTCTATCCATATACAATTTGCTTCAAAGTTATTTCAATATCATGTTTTTATATTTTCATGAGTTTTGGAGAAAACGGTTTTCCATTTCAAAAATCTAAGTTTAAAAAATACCGATTTTGTATTTAAACCAAATTTCAGTATCAAAAAAATCGTTCAAATTGTTTATAATATGTGTTAAAATTTTGTCATACATATTTGTATTTCAAATATATTACAAGCACTTATTTTTGCGAAATTTATGTTATTTTATGGGATTTTATGGAAGTCAATACCAAGTTTTTAATCCCCAAAAATGGACCTGGCTGTTCTGCCGGTCGACCAGACGATCGACTGATGCAGAAGTCAGTCCTCGATCGACTGGTCCGGTCGACTGATGTGCACAAACGTGCACAAAGCCATTTGGCTGGAAGGCCGGTCGACCGACCCGGTCGACCGCCAGTGAGCTTTGCTCTCTGGAAATTGCCCCGGTCGACTGGGCGGTCGACCGGCACAGAGCCTCTGCTCTCTGTTTCCAGGCCTCGGTCGACTGGCCGGTCGGCCGATGGCACAACGGTCAAAAATCTGACCATTGTCCGGTCGATCGGGCCGTCGACCGACAGCAGAAAAATTCTACTGTCCTGGCCCAACGTATAGTTTTTGTTTTGGGTTATAAATACCCACTTCTTTGGGCTATTTTATATAAGTTTTTAGAGAGCAAAAATTCCCATCTTTACAAGTGTTTAACAGCAAATTTTTAAAAGAGTTATAGGCTTAAAGATTTGATGTTTATTTGTTTTAAAAAGGGTTGGAACATCCAAAGAAGTCTTTGGGAATTGGTTTTTGATCTTCATTTCTATAGATATTCTAGAAGTTTTCCTAAGAGTTTTTCTTTATGACTTTGATTTTTAAACTCTTTGTTTTTCTCACACTTGAGCTATCTATCTATCCTATCTATTAGGATCAATTTTGTGGAAAAATTGGTTTGTGGTTGTTGATAGCACCAAGAGTTGTAAACCATCCCTACTTTGTGTTATCCCTCTAGTGAGAGGTGATTGTGTTGATATCCCTCTAATGAGAGGTGGTTATGGAGATTATGTTGTTATCCCCTTAGTGAAGAGGTGATTGTTAGAGTTGTGGCTTTGTGCCTTATCCCTCTTGTGTGAGGTTGATAGTTGGTTGGCTAAGTGCCCATCCCTCTAAGTGTAGAGGTGATTTGTATTGTGTCTTGCCTCTTGTGTAGATGTTATATTGTTAGAGAGAGGAGTTATATACTCTCGGTTTGTATTACCCAAATCCTCAGTTGAGGTTCCCTGCGTGGGAAGTCCTGTGTGGGCGCTATAATTGAAATCTTTTTGTGTGAAGGCGGGGACGTAGAGCAGTGGCTCGAACCTCAAACATATCTTGGCGTTTGCATTTGATCTACTATCTCTAAACTCTCTTTCTTATTTTGTGCATTGTATCATATTGTTCATATCATATCTATTCTTGGGTTGGTTTGTGTGCCATACTTGTGTTAAACCAAGAGAGTTTCATATAGCACCTCAACTCTTATTCAGAGGAATCAAGAGGAGTTAGTCCAGAGCCCTTCACCAGGACTTCGGCTACACTCTTTGGTTACACTAAGTATGTTGCAATTAGTTTTTAAATTTCGCATTATCTGTCATTACATTACCCTTACACCTATTCACCCCCTTTAGGTGTATTTCAATTGGTATCTGAGCCTACGCTCCTGTATAATGTTTAACCACCTAGGAGTGAGATCTTGGTTAGCTAATCGAGTATTTGCATTTGCACACCAACTTGTTTACACACACTCATGGATTATCTCGCACCTCCCATGTTTGATGTTTCTAACGTCAAAATGTGGAAGTATAGGATGAGTATGTATCTAAAAACCCTAGGATTGCATGTTTTCATTGCCATTACCAAGAAATCTTATCTTGGTAATAGCAAGTATATAGAGGCCAATGCACAAGTCCTAGAGCACTCTAAGTAAAGATTATATTTCTATGGTTTCTCATTGTGATTCCGTCTTTGCAGTGTGGAACACATTGACCTTTTCAAAGCTTCAAATGCCAAAGATTATGGAGAAGGAATCTAGTGAGGATGAGTCCGACCAACATTGCTACAAGGTCCAAGGGAATGACTCCCTTGAGGTAAACTCGGACACCCATCTAGATGATTGTGCTAGTTCTTCCTGTAGTGATGATTATGTTGACGCCAATGCATTAAATCAAGAACTATCCATTATTTGTGAGAACCTATTATAAAAATACCAACTCTTGAAAAAGAAAACCTTTAAATTAAATAAAGAAAATGAAATTTTGGTTTCAAAATTTGATTTGGCTTTGCAAGAGAAGGTTGAGATTTCAAATGAAAGTGACTCATTGAAATCCTAACTTGATCTTACCCTGAAAGAAAATGAAATCTTGAAAAATAAAAATATTTGTGATGAAGTTTTGAAGAGAAATGAAGTTCTATCTTCAAACTTGTTTTTATTTTAAAAGAAAATGATTCTTTGAAAAATAAAATTATTTCTATTTCAAAAGAATTGGATTTGGTTTCAAAGGAAAATAAAACTTTAAAAAATTATTTAAACTCACATGTTTGCCATGCTAGTAATGTTTCACCTTCCAGTGTATCCATTGCATGCTCCACCTCTTCCTCTCATATTGAAAATGATATATCCATATTAAAGAAGATTGTAGATTGTTTGGGCTCCACTTTGAGCCAATGTGCCATGAACCACACACGGTTTGAATCCATGTTTCGAAAGAAACAAGTTCCACATATGCATGCACACCATACACGGCATGCACATGCTTCTCATACTCACACTCATGACACCATGTATGCTCATGTGTACACTTATACACATTGCAGACTTAAGGGTCACCTTGCAAGATTTTGTTATGATAGAGTACATAATAAAAATTTTGTAAATAGATTTGTTTGGGTTATGAAAGGCGCTAACCCCTATGGACCCAAAAGAGTATGGGTAACAAAGCCACTCCTAGTTTAATTGATGCAGGTGTGGGCTCTCGCATGACGTGAGAGGCATTGATGCCTTGAGGTGAATGCGTTCCGAGCTAAACGGTGACAATTTTGGATGCATCACTTTCAAGGGGAGTTTAGTGGGAGGGCCACAATGGTTTGGAGAATTTAGAGATGTGTCTTAATGGTTTTGGTAACTATCTCTTACTCCCATTTTGTTTACATGCTTGCATATTGTTGATTTTAGCATGTTTTGGTGTGTTATGATTATTATGTTAAATGCCATGATAATTAGACTGGTGACATACATGATTAGTATTTGAGATACACCCATATTTAAATGGATTATTACTTTTGTGTTCTCTTTATAGTTTAACTATTATGTATATCTTAATTCTCAATCATGTGCATGTACATATTATTCATGTTGGTTTATATTTTCATTTTGCACTTCATGTTTTGATTACATGTTTAAATGTAACCTTAATTAAAACTTGTGTATATACTTATATATCTAATGAGCTACAAATTGATTATTATATGTTTGTGCTTAATTGCTCATTTGTACCCATTAGATGTACTAGTATAGCCTAGTTTTGATGATTCATGCATTTTAAACTTATATTCCTATTTTATACATGTTTTCATATGTTTTACTTCATGTATTGTTAAATTGCTTAAAACTTTGGATAAACATGTATACCCTTGAGTCATTTGTTTTTCATGCAAATTTTTATTATGGACTCATTTGTGTTTAAGGATATGTATGTATACCTTTAGATTTAGATAAAACTTACATATACCTTAGAGTTAGTACTATTTTGTAAAAATTAAATTTTCATGTTTTTCTTGTTTACAAAGGAATTTCATATTGAGCTTTATTGCCTATTTTCATGATTTTGTGATTACATGATTCTTACACTCACATTACTTGATGTTTCTCATGACTTTGATTTCATGAGTATGATATGTGCTTTATAGACATTGAGTGTCGATGGTCGTGTAACTTGCATGTTTTTCACGGAATATATTCTTATTTTATTCCTCACTTGAAGAATTTCGTACTAGTTTTCTAGATTATCATAAAACTACTTGCGTATTTTTTCGTTTTGGAAGTGTTTTCAATTATACTAAAATTATTTTCAAACTTATTTTTGAAAACCCCCTCCATCGAAGGGTGGACAGATGGGCGACCATGTCTTGTGAGCAAAATTGAAAATCTTTTTAACATGTGTATGAAAGGGAGGTATTTATGAGTAATACACTTAATCCTCATTGTGTTTTTCAATTGGTATCTCAATTGATATTTATTTTGTATACTCATATATTTTCTATATATGTATGCTTCAAACTTCAAATAGTATCAATTTCGATTGGTATTTACATTTTCATACATACATATGTGTTTTGATTGTGCTTACTATATTTTTACATCTTAAAGCACAAATTATGTTTATGTTAAGCTTGATTTAGTTCTTAATAATAATTATTTTTCTATTGGTATCTCGTATATGCTTATGCATGATTTTTATTGGTATTTCATAAAGAGAGAAAAATTCATATTTTATCTTTCAATAGATTTCATTTTCAATTGATATCTTACTCCCATTCTTTATGATGAAAATTACTTGTTTTGGTATATGTTAACATTTTCAATATTGGTATCATGTTTCAGTTTACATTGGTATCTATATTGATATGAGTTATGCTTACCTAAATCAATTTTGTTTTTACTTTCAATTGATATCAAAACTTACAAGACATTTTTTTTGGTATCAAGTTACTTTAAAATTGATTGTTACTTTCAATTGGTATCAAGATTTTCTCTATATATATATATATATATATATCTTTCAATTGATATGAAAAATATACAATGTGTCATTTTTTATTGGTATCAAAATTTACAAGATTCTTTTAAATTGGTATCAAGATATTTTCACATTGATATCTTTTAGTACCTTAAAATTTTTGTTTACTTTCAATTGGTATATTAAAAATATTTTGTTTATTTTTCATAGGTATCATAAATTGATATCATGATGTTTTGATGTATACTTTCATCCTAAATTGATATATATTTTCAATTGGTATCATAATGTTTTGATCCGTATTGCTTATATGCAAGGGAAGCTTAACATCTTCTCTATATATAGATTCGTGTTGAGTGTATGTCATATTGAAGTGATTGACCTTTCTTTGGTATGTAGTACACGTGTGTAGTAGGAGCTTCACATCTCCTTTTATACATTACATATTATGCTTTATGTGGTTAGTGTTCAGTCATCTCTTTTCATATAAATACATATATGCGGGGGAATTAACTTAACGTCTCTCCTCTTCATGAATATATATCGCATATATATCTTTATTGTTTTATTTGTTTTCACCCCTTTGTTGATGATTGACAAAAAGGGGGAGAGAAATTCGGAAAATGATTTATATATGCATATTTACTTACAATTGATTTCATAAATGCATGTTTATTTTTACAATTGGTATACGCATATATGTTTTGTTTAAGCAAAAGGGGAGAAGCATTCTTCACTTATGCATGTTTATGTTTGAGCATTCATTACATATCTTCATGTTTATTGCTATGAATGAGTTAAGGGGAGCTTCTATGAAGCTTAACTCTAATCCATGTATATATAACTCCATTAGTTTTGTCATCATCAAAAAGAGGAAGAATGTTGCCCCAGAGGCCCTTCACTCTAGTTTGATGATGATTAACTCATGTAGTTACAGTTTACTAATAATCTTGTGATATTTACTTTCAGATATTTGATCAAGATATTAGTAGGTGATTAGCTTCAACAAAGATATTTTGGAGCTTTCACATGTTCATTCAAGAGCTCGCACGTCAAGATCGCATCTAGTACTCAGTTGGAGTTAAGCTCGTTGGATCGCATTTTGGATCGAGTCGACTTTGAGAAGGAGTTCTACAAGAAGACTTGGTATTGTGTTTAGTTTAGTATGTTTAGATCATTGTAAAGATTAGATAGTGTTGATATGCTCAAGTTCACATATACACACAAGTTTAAAGTTTATTAGTTTTAGTTTTCGGTTAACCGATATTGGATTTCATGTCAAAAACATAGATATAATATATTTCATGTATATTGGATTCTATCAATATACAATATGATTCAAAGTTATTTCAATATCATGTTTTTATATTTACATTAGTTATGGAGAAAACGGGTTTCCATTTGAAAAATCTAAGTTTAGAAAATATCGATTTTGTATTTAAGCCAAATTTTAATATCACAAAAATAATTCAAATTATTTCTAATATGTGTTGAAATTTTGTCACACATATTTGTATTTCAAATATATTACAAGAACTTATTTTTGTGAAATTTATGTGTTTTTATGGGATTTTATGGAAGTCAAAATACCAAGTTTTTAATCCCAAAAAACTGGACCTGGCTGTTCTGCCAGCCGACCGGATGGTTGACTGATGCAGAAGTGGGTCGACCGGTCCGGTCGACTGATGTGCACAGACGTGGACAAAGCCATTTGGCTAGAAGACTGGTCGACCGACCCGGTCGACCGCAAAAGAGCTTTGCTCTTTGGAAATGGCCCCGGTCGACCGGAATGGCCCCAGTCGACCAGCAGAGAGCCTTAGCTCTCTATTTTCAGGCCTTGGTCGATCGGCCGGTCGACCGATGGCACAAGTGTCATAAATCTAATCGTTGGCCGATCGACCGGACTGTCGACCGACAGCAGAAAAATTCTGCTGTCCTGGCCCACCGGATATTTTTTGTTTTGGGTTATAAATACCCACTTCTTTGGGCTGTTTTATATAAGTTTTTAGAGAGCAAAAATTTCCATCTTTACAAGTGTTTAACAGCAAGTTGTTAAAAGAGTTTTGGGCTTAGAGATTTGATCTTTATTTGTTTTAAAAAGGGTTGGAAAACTCAAAGAAAATAGAGTCTTTGGGAATTGGTTTTTGATCTTCATTTGTATAGCTATTCTAGAAGTTTTCCCAAGAGTTTTTCTTTGTAATTTTGATTTTCAAACTCTTTATTTTTCTCACACTTGAGCTATCTATCTATCCTATCTATTAGGATCAATTTTGTGGGAAAATTAGTTCGTGGTTGTTGATACCACCAAGAGTTGTAAACCCTCCCTACTTTGTGTTATCCCTCTAGTGAGAGGTGATTTTGTTGATATCCCTCTAATGAGAGGTGATCGTTGATTGCTAAAATGGAAGAACAATCAAAGAGTTTAAGAATTTACCATGTAGCATGTGGCTAACGGGTCGTGTCCACGAGGAGGAATGCGATGGAAGCTTTTCGGTGAATCGTTTAAAAATAAAGAATTGTGTTCGTTTTTTTTAATGGAAAAGAGAATGGAAAGAAAGAGATGATTCAAAGAGAAATTGCAACTTTAGAAAAGGCTTTGGAGAAGGTGTTTTAAAAAGCTTGAAAATTATTTTGTCGATTATAATAAGGAAGAAAATCTGTTCTCACTATCTCACTACTCAATTGTTCATTCCTTTATTAAAATCTTAAGTGCCTCGAAGTGATCATAGGCAAAACTTTAAGTTAATTTTTAGAAAGTTTGAAGTAAAGCACATAAGATAGTTGGAAGAGTTCACTCTTTTCTTTGAAAATTGTTTAGAATCGAATATTAAATCATCAAGCGCGAAGAAGCAAGAATGAAGTAAAAGCAATTCAAGAAACGTTCATGAAAGAAGTGAGAGTTTAACAATCCAAACCCATCCTCATGTGCCTTCAAGATCACTTTCAAAAAGAAAGGCTTTAAGTTAGGCATGCAAATGATTCATTGGGTCTTTTTCTTTAAAAACAGAAGAGGAGAAGAACTAGAGAGAGTTACAATGGTGAGCCCAGAAAACCGTTTTAGTTACTCATGGAAAATGAAGAAGAAAGCAAAGAAATAATGCAAGCCATACCGTACTACAAGTGGAAGAAAAAGCGGCTCGACTCTTGTATTTTAATGTCACTTCAATCTTCAAGTACAAGCACTCAATTCCTCTCTCTCACAAGCTTTGATACTGGACTACAAATTAAAAACAAGAATACAACTTTAGTGCTAGCTAAAAAAGAACCTAAATCTTTAGAAAATAAACACAAATTCTAATCCTAATCTTTGCCCCATTTGCTTTGCTAAAACTGGTATTTATAGAAGAAAACCAATAGGGGGGAATCCCGGGAAGATTGGGGGAGCAAGCGCTCCCCCAACTGACTCCACTTGGCCGCGGAAATGTGGCTAGGGCCGCGGTGTGGCCAGGTGGCCACACCCAATTGCAGGGAGTCCCTGGTTTTGTTATTTGGCCGTATCTTTTACTGGTTTTCTTATTTCTGCTCCAAAAGTTGACGAAACAGCCTTTGATTGTGTGGCTTCAACCACTTGATTTAGGGAGGATTCTTCTCAACCTCTTGATATGCCAATATTTTGCCCTGATTCCTTCATTTTGAATTTATTCTGATTTAAATCAGAATTTGGTGGGATTTGGGCTTGTTTCTTTTTTCTTTCTTTTAGCACTTGGGCCTACATTTAACAAAGAAAAAGAAGACTTATTAATAGGATTTATTAGCTAAAAAGTATGGTAAGCTGACAATGTAAATGCAATATATGAGACTAATCACACCCCCACACTTATCTTTTGCTCGCCCTCGAGCAAAACATCAGACTAATTCTAATCAATATTAGACCACTTTCGCAGGTCACTCGATTGCACTGAGCATGTGTAACAAGCCGTTAAACCTCTAGGTTACCCCTAGAGGATGAGTTTTGTCTCGTGAGGGTTTTCAGTGGATTGCACCCACAAAATCCATAAAGAAAAAGAAAAAGTTAGTATTTTTGAAAAGCATTTTTAAAGGAGAAAATATTTGAAGTATATTTGTAAGACTTTAAGTAATCTATAAGGTATAGGAATATCAAAATTTTCATTCCGAAACTCAGTCTTTATTCAAAAACATGCCATCAATTAAACTAAGGAGTCAAATTGTACTTCTCATCTAGTCTATTAATTTACCCTCAGTCATATGCACCATCGTGACGGTGAAGTTAACTAAGGGTTCTTTAACATTAACTCCTATGCCTTATATTTATTTTTGGTGGAATTTATTCCTCAATTTCATTAGGCTTTCTAATCTGCCCATGTAACGAGCCTTCAGTCGGTGACACCCAAACCGGACAATTTTAGGGCACCAGGTGAGAAAACACCCCTAAGGACTTAAACACTCGAGCAGATAAGGCCACGAAACCAAGGTTTTTATTTATAAGACGTATCCCTTTTAGGCGTGAATACTTATGCTTCATGAGGCATAAATACCCAGCTTAATCAGAGGATTTATATACACATTTTTTTCTTCAAACTTATCTAATTATCATTTGCATAAATACTAAGGCTTTCTTAGGCCAAAGCACCTAGCTAATCAATAATTAGATTCGTTTATATTTTTTTCTTTTTCATAATATTTTTTTATAAGGCATAAGAGTCTCTGTTTTTAAACTCTAAGTGTGTAAGTGTATTTAGTGTGCATATTTCATTAAGGTAAATATCAAGACTAAATTACTTTCACAAATTTTCTTCCTAACCCTATACATCAAACAAGTTATCTGACTTTGACCAAGTATAAGAAATCCTAATCATGATTTTCCTATTCCTTAAAATTGACTTAATTACTTACAAAAATAAATCAAAATATTGTTCTAACCTTTCAAAATGTTTTTTTCTTTTTATATTAGTCATGTTAACCCTCCCCCACATTTATCTCATGCATTGTTCCCAATGTATGAAAGAAATGTATATATGCATGAAATAGAATAGGAAAGAGAAAAGTTACTGACACAATGGGTCAAAAAGACCCCATAGCCGTTTCATTTACCGGCACCGATTCCAAGAAAAGTTTAAGGCATTGACCATTTATCTTAAAGTCATTTCTATTCTTGGTGTCACTGATCTCAACTGCACCGTGTGAAAACACGATTTTTACAACGAATGGCCCAGTCCATCTTGATTTCAATTTTCCTAAAAAAAGATGAAGCCTAGAATTATAGAGTAAGACTTTTTGTCCAGGGACAAAGGTTTTTCCTTATCATGTGCTTATGATGGAAAATCTTGACTCTATCTTTAGTGATCCTAGCATTTTTATAGGCCTCATTTCTCAATTCCTCTAACTCGAAAATTTGTAATTTCCGAAGGTCACCGGCCTTAGTCAAGTCGAAATCAACTGTTTGATTGCCCATAAGGCTTGGTGCTCTAACTCAACAGGCAAGTGACAAGATTTGCCATAGACTAACCTATAAGGAGACATTCTTAGAATCGTCTTGAAAGCGGTCCTGTAGGCCCATAGGGCATCTACAAGTTTAATGGACCAATCTTTACAGTTTTCGTTCACAGTTTTCTCCAAGATAAGCTTGACTTGTCTATTGAAAATCTCAACTTGCCCACTGGTTTGAGGATGGTAAGGTGTGGACAACTTGTGAGTTATGGCATACTTTCGCATAAGAGCCCCAAAAGATCTATTGCAAAAGTGAGTGCCATTATCACTGATGATAGCACGAGGTGTTCCAAAGCATGAAAAAATATTCTCTTTCAAAAACTTTATGACAACTTTGTTATCATTAGTTTTACAAGGAATGGCTTCTACCCACTTGGACACATAATCCACAGCAACTAATATGTATTGGTTTCCAAATGAATTAGGAAATGGGCCCATAAAGTCGATGCCCCAAACATCAAAGAGTTCTATTTCTAGAATTGGGTTTAGGGGCATCATATTTTGTTTTGAGATCCTTCCTACCATTTGGCATTTAGGGCACGTCTTGCAAAATTCATAAGCATCCTTGAACAAAGTAGGCCAATAAAACCCGCTTTGTAGCACTTTTTCAGCAGTCTTGTAGGGACCAAAGTATCCACCGCATGCAAATTCGTGATAAAAAGATAGAACACTCTTAACCTCCTCATCGGGAATGCATCTCCTAATAATTTGGTCAGAACAGTATTTGAAAAGATATGGTTCCTCCCAAAAGAAATACCGGACTTGGGATAAGAACCGGTATACATCGTTTCTGGACCAATGAGACGGAGTTTGGTTTATGACTAAGTAATTCACTGTATCCGCAAACAAAGGTTCCCTAGAGATAGCTAAGAGATATTCATTAGGAAAATCCTCATATATGGGTAATTCGTTGCATGGAGAATTAGGGATCCGTGAGAGATGGTCAGCAACGACATTTTCTACGCGTTTCTTATCTCGAATCTCAAGATCGAATTCTTGAAGAAGGAGGATCCAACGAATGAGTCGGGCCTTGGCATCCTTCTTCATCATGAGGTACCTAAGCGCAGAATGATCGGTAAAAATGGTGGTTTTGGACCCTAGTAAGTAGGGACGAAATTTCTCTAAGGCAAACGCTACTGCCAAGAATTCCTTCTCAGTAGTAGTGTAGTTCAGTTGATCATCGTTGAGAGTCCTACTAGAGTAATAAATCATATGCTGCTTGTTATCAGTGCGTTGTCCTAAGACAGCGCCTACGACAAAATCTGAAGCATCACACATGATTTCGAACGGCTTAGACCAATCTGGTGCAGATATGATTGGTGCAGAAATAAGCTCTCTCTTAAGCTTCTCCTAAGAGTTTATGCAGTCAGCATCGAAAGTGAAGGACACATCCTTAGCTAATAGATTAGTAAAGGGCCTAGCAATTTTGCTAAAATCATTGATAAATCTTCGGTAGAAACCAGCGTGTCCTAAGAAGGATCTAATTTCCTTAATGCATTTGGGCATGGGAAGCTTAGCAATAAACTCGATTTTGGCTCCATCCACTTCAATTCCTTTCTTGGAGATTTCATGACCCAAGACAATTCCATGTTTTACCATGAAGTGGCATTTCTCCTAGTTCAATGTTAAATTTTTCTCAACACAACGTTGGAGGACAAGTTCTAAATGGTGGAGACATTGAGTGAATGAATCTCCATAGATGGAGAAATCATCCATAAAGATCTCTAAGAATCGTTCTACCCTATCAGAGAAAAGACTCAACATGCAACGTTAAAACGTTATTGGGGCATTGCATAAGACAAAAGGCATTCGACGATAAGCAAATGTCCCAAATGGATATGTGAAAGTAGTCTTTTCTTGGTCCTCAGGAGCAATAGGGATCTAATTTTACCCTGAGTAACCATCCAAGAAACAGTAATATTCGTGACCCGCCAAACGTTCAAGCATTTGATCAATGAAGGGAAGTGGCAAATGGTCCTTACGAGTTGCAGCATTCAGTTTCCTATAGTCAATGCAAACTCGGATCTTCGTGGGAAGTCGAGTTTGGACCAACTCTTTGTTCTCGTTTTCCACTACGGTGAAACCGGATTTCTTTGGAACCGCGTGGACAGGACTGACCCATTGGCTATCAGACATGGGATAAATTATCCCATTGTCTAAGAGTTTTATGATTTCAGCATGAACAGCCTCTTGCATTATAGGGTTTAACCTACACTACGGGTCTCTTTTAGGGGTGGTATTTTCATTGAGATGAATGCGATGTTGAATGATGGTTGGACTTAATCCCTTGATATCAGTCATAGTCTACCCAATGGCTTCCCTATGTTTTCATAGAATTGCTTTAAGATCTTTTTCTTCCCCGTTATTTAAATGGGAGGCTATGATGATAGGAAAGGTCTCTTGTTCGCCTAGATAGGTGTACTTGAGATGCGCAGGTAAGGCTTTCAATTCTAAGGAAGAGGAAGGCTCACTGGAAGGATTAGTCAAATCTGTTGGCTCCATTATTGGTGAAATAGGGTTCGAGACCCAATTCACAGCAGAATCTATAACCTGATCAAGATTAAAGTCGTCAAACTCTAATCCGAAGTCGCACTCTATTTCTAATTTTAATTCTTCCTCAAGTTCACTTGTCAAGTTCTCAATTAGGTTGACTTCAAATGTTTGGTCCACGATATCGCGTGGTTGTTTTCCTAGATTGAAGACATTGACTTCTCTAGTCATGTCCCCAAAGGTTAACCTCATAGACCCATTCTTACAATTGATGATGGCATTAGCAGTAATAAGGAATGGTCGCCCTAGGATAACAGGAGTTTGAACCCTATGATTGGAGTTGGACACAGGTTGTGTCTCCAGAGCTATGAAATCGACAGGATAAATGAACTCTCCTACCCGGATTAGGACATCATTAATCTCCCCTTTTGGAACTTTTACAGAACGGTCAGCCAGTTGGATGGTGACTCGAGTTGGACTAAGATCGCCCAACCCGAGTTGTTGATAAACTGAGAATGGAAGCAAGTTGATACTTGCCCCCAAGTCAAGAAGTGCACGACTAATCTCGGCTTGTCCTATTGTGCAGGCAATGGTGGGACTACCTGGATCCTTGTACTTGACAGGGATCGAACCCGATAGTAGCTCACTAATGTTAGTGGCTAAGAAGACCTTTTTTGGTACATTAGTCTTTCTCTTCTTGGTGCACATGTCCTTAAGAAACTTATCATAGGAAGGGACTTGTTGGATGGCATCAAGAAGTGGCACATTTATCTTCACTTAGTTAAATATCGTAATTATCTTGTCCATGTGTGGGTTTTGCTTGTTTTTCAGCCTATTAGGAAATGGTACTATAGGCTGGTGCACCTGGCTGGCTGACTTATCTTTTTCAGATTCGTTAGAATTAGAAGGTTTCGGATTAGATGAGATGGATGCTTGATTGCAGTTGTGCTGAATGGGATTGGTTGGTGTTGACACTTGATTATCAACTCTCTTTCCTGACTACAATGTATGAACAACGTTACATTAATTCAATGAATGATCCTCAGCCAAGTGAGCTTGTTGAGAATTCCTCGGATTGGTTATTGGCTGACTAGGCAGGGTATCCTTCTGTCTCTCATTCTGTAGAGTGGCTAGTTGACTTATTTGAACCTCTAACCTCTGGATAGTTTGCATGAGAGAATCTTGGTTTTTCATATATCTTTCCATGTTTCTTTCAAAGTCAGTCATTCTCCTTTCTAGTTGAGGATTCTGGAAGAAGGATTGTGGAGCTTGGTTGGGAAAGTTCTGTTGATAGTTTTGAAAGTTAGGTGGATGGTTGGGAGAATTATTATGGAAATTGGAGAAGTTGGGTTGATGATTGGAAGAATTATTACCGTGATGGAAGTGGCTAGCATGATTTGATCGTGAATGGTCAGAGTTATTTTGGCTCCATGAGAAATTAGGGTGATTTCTCCAGCCAGGATTGTATGTTGGTGCATAAGGATTATTGTTCGACCTTGAAAAGGCCGCATTCATCGGTTCATGGTAGGGTTGCTGAGCCTGAAACACAGGGCACTCCTCGAACACATGATTCATGGCTTGACAGTAAGTGCAGCCCGAAGTTGGAAATTGGTTTGGGTTGACTTGATTGACTGGACTTGGTTCCTTCGTTTCTAAAGCTTCCAATCTTCTAGTTAGGTTAGCTAACTTAGCCTCATTAGCGATGGATGATTCGATAGAATGGAGATCTTTTTTTGAAGAGATGGAATTATGATTCCTAGAGGCCTCACTAGTGGGTTCCTATTGGATGGTCTTCTCAGCTAGATTTTCATACAAATCCCATCCTTCATTTTCATCCTTCTGCAAGAAACCCCCTTAGCACATACTTTCTAAGAGGGTTTTGGTGGAATAGTCTAAACCGTCATAAAAAACTTGGCATTGTTGCCATTTCTCTACTCTATGATGTGGACATTGGATAAGAAGGTCTTTAAAGTGGTCAAAGTATCTCCAGAACGGTTCACTAGGTTCTTACTTGAATTGCATGATCATCTTCTTAATGAGATCGGTTTTATGAATTGGATAGAATTTCTTCAAGAAGACCTTGATGAAACCATCGCAGGATGTAATAGAACTGGCCGCTAAGCTGTAGAGCCACTTCTTTGCTAGGTCCTTAAGTGCGAAAGGGACAAATCTCAACCTAATAGCATCGTCTACAAGGTGTGGGATTTTCATCATTAGACATACTTCCTCAAATTCTCTTATGAAGAAGTAGGCATCTTCAGACTCTAAGCCATGAAACTTGGGGAGTGTGTTGATGAATTGAGGCTTGAGCTTAAAATTGTATTCACCAACCGATGGAAGTAGAATGCAAGATGGAAGTGAGGTTCTAATGGGGTAGAACCTATCCTGCAGTGATGTTGATTGAGCCATTACCGGATCTGGTCTTGGTTCAAACTTGGGTGGTGATGTGTTTCTAGTCAACCTAGATGAATTAGGGTCTCTCGACATCACTTGCATACATAAACACAATCATAATCACAAACAAGTTTACCAACAGTCAACAATAGTAATCAACCAAGTCTAGTCTAAGGTAACCTTGACGTAGACAACTCCTAACTGGTTGATTGTCCACAGGAGGTAGAATGTAGACTTTGACCACAAGCTAATCAGCCAGGTAAGAGCAAGATTGGTGGGAGGTTATCCGTCAAAGACGTTCCTTAATTAAGTAACAACCAATCTTCGGGCTTTCGGCCCTCAATCCCCTTCCTTGACACTGATTTGGCAAAAGTCAATTTCCAACACCTTCCCTCTTTAGGATAATCTCCTAGTGAGTTTGAGATGTCCCTAAGGCCATCGTCTATCAGATTTTACTTAGGCTTAGGTTGTGCGTGCTTGGAATCTGATTTTTGGGCCAAGGAAGTGTGATTAAATCCCCACCTTATCTTGTTATTGGGTGTTGCCCTTAAAATTAATTTTGTGCAAGTCTACAAAATAAACAAGATTCACTCAAAACGATATAAATCAACCAAGAGATGAGTTCTATGTTGAATGCAATGCGTACGTACCTTGCTCCAGCACTCTTCAACAGTAAAGTAAATGAATTGAAAAGACTCGTACCTAAAATGCAAATGTCTAATCAATTTTTTAAACTTTTCAACAAGTCTTTTACTGTTGGCTTAAAATAACAATGGTGGATAGCAGAAATAGCACAAATATAACATACAAAAACTTAAATTTTTGCGAGCAATATGTCCTACAAAAAAGAGTTTTTAGTAGTCCAATGAATTTTTCAGTTTTTTGCAACGCAATTTCTTGAAATTCTGTTTCCTACTTTCGAGAGTAGGGGCACAGAATTTGTAAGTCTTCTCTTGCAAAGCTTGAATGCTAGATCTGAATCTTCAAGTCCCTGAAACAATACACAAAACTTGTTTAAAAAGAACTACACTGTTCCCTCCCCGATAACGGCACCAAAAATTGATTGCTAAAATTGAAGAACAATCAAATAGTTTAAGAATTTACCGTGTAGCTTGTGGCTAACGGGTCGTGTCCACGAGGAGGAATGCGATGGAAGCTTTTCGGTGAATCATTTAAAAATAAAGAATTATATTCGTTTTTTTTAATGGAAAAGAGAATGGAAAGAAAGAGATGATTCAAAGAGAAATTGCAACTTTAGAAAAGGCTTTGGAGAAGGTGTTTTTAAAAAGCTTGAAAATTATTTTGTTGATTATAATAAGGAAGAAAATCTGGGCTCACTATCTCACTACTCAATTATTCATTCCTTATTAAAATCTTAAGTTCCTTGAAGTGGTCATAGGCAAAACTTAAAGTTAATTTTTAGAAAGTTTGAAGTAAAGCACATAAGATAGTTGGAAGAGTTCACTCTTTTCTTTGAAAAATCGTTTAGAATCGAATATTAAATCTTCAAGCGCGAAGAAGTAAGAATGAAGTAAAAACAGTTCAAGAAACGTTCATGAAAGAAGTGAGAGTTTAACAATCCAAACCCATCCTCATGTGCCTTCAAGAACACTTTCAAAAAGAAAGGCTTTAAGTCAGGCATGCAAATGATTCATTGGGTCTTTTTCTTTAAAAACAGAAGAGGAGAAGAACTAGAGAGAGTTACAATAGTGAGCCCAGAAAACCGTTTTAGTTACTCATGGAAAACGAAGAAGAAAGCAAAGAAATAATGCAAGCTATACCGTACTACAAGTGGAAGAAAAAGCGGCTCGACTCTTGTATTGATGTCACTTCAATCTTCAAGTATAGACACTCAATTTCTCTCTCTCACAAGTTTTGATACTGGACTACAAATTAAAGAACAAGAATACAACTTTAGTGCTAGCTAACAAAGAACCTAAATCCTTAGAAAATAAACACAAATTCTAATCCTAGTCTTCGCCCCATTTGCCTTGCTAAAACTGGTATTTATAGAAGAAAACCAATAGGGGGAATCCGTGAAGATTTGGGGGAGCAAATGTTCCCCCAACTGACTCCACTTGGCCGTGGAAACGCGGTTAGGGCCGCGTTTTCGCGGCCCTGGTGTGGCCAGGTGGCCACACCCAATTGCAGGGAGTCCCTAGTTTGGTGATTTGCCCGTATCTTCTACTAGTTTTCTTATTTCTGCTCCAAAATTTTAAGAAACAGTATTTGATTGTGTGGCTTCAACCGCTTGATTCAGGGAGGATTCTTCTCAACCTCTTGATATGCCAAGATTTTGCCCTGATTCCTTCATTTCGAATTTATTCTGATTTAAATCAGAATTTGGTGGGCTTTTGGGCTTATTTCTCTTTTCTTTCTTTTAGCACTTGGGCCTACATTTAACAAAGAGAAAGAAGACTTATTAATAGGATTTATTAACTAAAAAGTATGGTAAGGTGACAATGTAAATGCAATATATGTGACTAATCAATTGTGGAGATTGTGTTGTTATCCCTCTTAGTGAAGAGGTGATTGCTGGAGTTGGGGCTTTGTGCCTTATCCCTCTTATGTGAGGTTGATAGTTATTTGGCTAAGTGCCCACCCTCTAAGTGTAGAGGTGATTTGTATTGTGCCTTGCCTCTTGTGTAGAGGTTGTATTGTTAAAGAGAAGAGTTGTGTACTCCCAGTTTGTATTACCCAAATCCTCAATAGAGGTTCCCTGTGTGAGAAGTCCTGTGTGGACGCTATAGTGGAAATCCTTCTGTGTGAAGGCGAGGATGTAGAGTAGTGGCTCGAACCTCGAAACATATCTTGGCATTTGCGTTTGATTCACTATCTCTAAACTCTCTCTTATTTTGTACATTGCATCATATTGTTCATATCATATATATGCTTGGGTTTTTTTGGGTGCCATGTTGGCCCAAGGTTACAATCACCCATGATTAGTGTATTTTGATGATTACAAAACATATTAGTTATTTGTACTAATAATATTTGTTGTTTAAGTGTGTTTCAGGTTTCTATTCATTCTAGAAGTCTTCTCTTACAAATACAAGGATTTGGACTCAAGTCAACTCCAATTGGCTCAAGGAACAAGTGTTGAAGATCATATGAAGAAGCCTATTGAAGATCTTGAAGTCCTTAGAATCATTGTAAGAATAGAATGTTAAAGTTTGAGTCTTGGTTATTTGGCTCTAGGATACACACACACACAAAATTTGTTTTTGATAAAATTTGGTCTTGTTTTCATTTTCAAAATTTGGTTTCATGCCTTAGTAGAGATTTACATGAACCTAAGTTTTATAAAATAAATATCTTGTCTAGATCATGTATACATACTCCTACTAACATGTTACTCTAGTTTGTTTAAACCTAAAACAATTTTTCAAATTTTTCCAAGTTCAAAAACCTGCAGTTTTTCCCATTTCAGGCTGACCGGCCGACAGGCCCGGTCGACCGGCGCCACAGCCTGGACGTGCACGTCTGTGCACGTCCGTCGGTCGACCGCACCGGTCGACCGACCAAGAGCACACTGCTCTCTGGTTTTCTGAGTCGACCGGACCGGTCGACCGGAAGAAGGAAACTGTGTTTCCTCTTTTGGGACGGTCGACCGGACCGGTCGACCGAGAGCCAACGGCTCTTTGCAGCTGGGCTGGCGGTCGACCGGACCGGTCGACCGGACCGGTCGACCGCCAGGCCTGCAACAATCCAACGGCTCTTTCCTCTTTGGGCTATTCTGAAAAACTGTTTTTCTCTTCTGCTTTAACAGATTTTTGGAGAGTTGTTGGGGAGCTTTTGCAGGTCAAATTAGGTGTAAAGAAATTGTTTTTAACCTATTTTCTAACCCTATAAATAGAGGAGAAGTCTCTCTTGCATATGACCTAGAAAAATCCTCAAGTTTGTGTTGTCTTCAAAAGAGAAAAGAAAAGAGTTTAAAGCTTTCATTCCAATTCTTTTTGAGCTTGTTTTTCAGTTGTGTTTGATTACTAATATCACTCTACAACTGAAGTTTTTCTCACCACACTTCATAGAGCCAAAAATCCTATACTCATTCTATAGTGAAGTTGTAATAGAAGTGAGAGTGTTTGTAAAAGAGTTTGAGAAAAAGTGTAGTGATCTTGTTGTGATCACTTTGTTCTTTTAATCCCTTCCTTGTGGAGCAACCTCTTCGGTAGAGGTCCTTTGTACTCGGTGGAGCTCGGTGCTCGGTCTTCGGTAGACCAAATTTTAAAGGCGTCCTCGGTGGATAGTGGAAACCCTTCACGGAGGTGAAGGCGGGGAGTAGAGCGGTGGCTCGAACCTCGAAACAAATCACTTTGTTTGCAATTGCCTTTGCGTCTAATTCTTGCTTTACTTTTCAATAGCTCCTTATTACTTTCTATTGCATACTTGTGATATTGTTTGAATCTCTTGTGATACTATTTGCTTGCTTGTAATTCTTGCCATATATCATTGTGTTCGCATCATTCTTCATATCATCCATTTCATACTTGTGTGTGCCAATCCCGTACTCATCCTACAAGAGCTTCACATAGCGCCTCAACCCATATCAAGGGGAATCAAGAGGAGTTTAGTCCAGAGCCTCGCAAGGGGAATTCGGCTACACTTGTTGGATTGTACTAAGTTGAGCCTCACTTGTTTTTTAGGTTCCGCATTTAGAGTGTTAAAAATTTAAGATTAGCAATTACACCTATTCACCCCCCCTCTAGGTGTTTTTCAATTGGTATCAGAGCTTGGACTCTAGGATTTGGCTTAACAACCTTAGAGAAGATCCTAATTTGCTAATCATTTCATTCATATTCATATAGTAAAAATGGCCGATGGAATTAAGACCCCTCCTAAGTTTGATGGACTTAACTTTCCCATATGGAAAGTTAAGATGACCGTGTTTTTGCAATCTCTAGGTAGCCGAGTTGCAAAAGCCGTGACTAAGTCCTTTAGTGTACCCCCCGGTGACGAATCCACTTGGTCCGAAATAGAGACTAAGGAATTCGATGCCAATGCCAAAGCTCACTATGCACTTCTACAAGCCCTTAATGATGATGGCATTTCTAGGGTTATCCATTGCAAATCCGCATATGAGATTTGGTCACACTTGATAGTCATACATGAGGGGACCTCACAAGTAAAGAAGGCTAAGATTGACCTTCTTCGGTCCCAATATGAAACATTTAGCATGCAAGAAAATGAAACCATAGATGATATGGTTACAAGATTTACCAAGATTACTAATGGACTCTCTTCTTTAGGTGAAGATATCAACAATGATCAAAGAGTAAGGAAGATCATCCGAGCTCTTCCTCCTTCATGGGAAGTTAAAGCAACAACCTTGAAGGAACTCAACGACAATGAAGAGATGGAGCTTATAGGTCTCATTGGGAACCTCAAAACCCATGAGATGGAAAGGAAAGCAAGGGAGGATATGGCTCCTTCCAAAAAGAAGACTATCGCCTTCAAGAGTCAAGCTACACACTCCGATGAGGACGATGAAGAAGAAGATGATGAGGAGCTCTCACTCCTTGTTAAGAATGTCCGGAGGATGTACAACAAGGCGAAGTACCAAGGTAGAAGAAGATGGCAAGGAGGCAAAGAAGAAAGAAGGATCACTTGTTTCAATTGCCAAAAGCCCGGACACATTGTTGCGGAGTGTCCGGACAAAGCTAAGCCCTCCACATCAAAGAAGCCCTACAAGAAGAAGGCTATGAAGGCAACTTGGGATTCGGAGACCGAATCCGAGGAAGAAATAGACACCGCCAACATGTGCTTCATGGCTAATGAAGGCACAAGCAAGGTAACCTCTTCCCCTTCCTATGATAATGAGCTTTCTATGGATGAATTAGAAGAGGCTTTTGTTGAGTTGTCACAAAATTATGATTTCTTAAAGAAAAAGTATTTAAAGATGAAAAAGGAAAATGAATCTTTAAGTCATCAAGTTTTACTCTTACAAAAGAAAAGGATGATTTGGTTTCATCCTTGGCCACTACTAAAAATGATTTTGAAAAATATAAAATTTCTTGCAAAGGTAAGGCCCCACTAATTGATTCTAATGAAGTTTCTATGCTTAAGGAAAGATTAGACTCATTAAGTGTTGTTTTGAAAAATTGTGAGTTTAACAAGAAGAAAATTGAGGCTATGTTTCCTAAGAAACAAGCCCCAAAGAAAAATGCTCATGCTCATGTTCATGTTCATGCTACACAACCTAAACAACATGGCAAAACCCCAAAACATGCTCACACTACACGTACACATCATGCATTCATGTATGGTAGAGTGTTCTCATGTGCACATTGTGGGCGGAAAGGACACTTAGCCAATTTTTGCTATGATAGACTAAATGCATCACATCATAATGTTTGGGTTCGAGGCACTAACTTTAAAGGACCCAAGAAAGTTTGGGTACCAAAATCAACAATTATGTTAAATGATGTAGGTACTTTCCAAAGCCCAACGACGTAGAGGATTGTGGTATCTTGATAGCGGTTGCTCAAGGCACATGACTTGGGACATCAACAACTTTGCAACCCTATCAAGATATCATGAAGGTGGAACCGTCACCTTCGGAGATGACGCCAAGGGTAAAATCATCGGTATTGGTAATGTAAAACTTGGCACCTCTCCTTTAATTGAAAATGTAGTTTTAGTTGATGGCCTCAAGCATAATCTCTTGAGTGTTAGTCAACTTTGTGATAAAGGTTTTGATGTTGTTTTTGTTAATGTTGCTTGTAAAGTAATTGATAGAACTTCTAATGCTTGTGTATTTTCCGGTTTTCGTGAAAGTAATGTTTATATGATTGATATGTTAAATATGTCTTGTAATATTACTTGTTTGAAAGCCCTCGATGATGACTCTTGGTTGTGGCATATGAGATTAGGCCATATTTCTTTTGATCACATTTCTAGGTTAAACACAAAGGAAATGGTGAAAGATATTCCTTGCTTGAATTTTGAAAAGGACCGAGTTTGTGACGCATGTCAATTTGGGAAACAAACTAAGTCTTCTTTCAAGTCAATTAAGGATATAATGACATCACGTCCTTTGGAGTTAATCCATATGGATCTTTTTGGCCCTACACAAACCAAAAGTCTAAGTGGGAATAGATTTGCTTATGTTTTGGTTGATGACTTTTCAAGGTTTACTTGGGTTTTCTTTCTTGAACACAAAAACCAAGCATTTTCGTATTTCCAAACTTTTAAGAAAAGAGTTGAAAAAGAAAAGATGTTTCGATTTTGAGAATAAGAAGTGATAGAGGAGGTGAATTCATTAACCAACCCTTTACCACTTTTTGTGATGAACATGGAATAAAGCATGAACTTTCTTGTCCTAGAACTCCACAACAAAATGGAGTAGTTGAACGGAAAAATAGAACATTACAAGAGATGGCTAGGACAATGCTAAGTGAATATGGTCTACCACATTATTTGTGGGCCGAGGCCGTTAATACATCATGCTATATATCAAATCGTGTTTTCTTATGTAAAAATACTACTAAAACCTCTTTTGAAATGTACTTTTCTAGAAAACCAAATGTTTCTTATTTCAAAGTTTTTGGATGCAAATGTTTTGTTTTAAATACAAAAGATAATTTAGGAAAGTTTGATACTAGATCTTATGAGGCTATTTTTGTAGGTTACTCAAACACTAGTAAGGCTTATAGAGTTTTCATTAGATCATCATTGACTATTGAAGAGTCTATTCATGTTAAGTTTGAGGAATCTAACAAGTTTGTTAAGAATGTTGTAGAAATAGATGCATTGGATGAAGGTTTGGAGAAAGTGACCTTGGAGGATGCTTCTACTATGGGAGACAAACCAAAGGATGATGAAGGAAGCGAAGCTAAGGTGGAAGAGGCACAAGGAAATGAAAATCAAACACATGAGGTGGAGCCTACTCAACCACTACCAAAGGATTGGAGATACAATCCACATCATCCCAAGGACCTCGTCATAGGTGAAGTATCAAAAGGGGTAACTACTCGCTCTAGACTTCATGACTATTGTGGTAACTATGCATTCATTTCTCATATTGAACCCAAAAATGTCCTCGAAGCCGAGGCCGATTCATATTGGTTGCTAGCCATGCAAGAGGAGCTCAATCAATTTGAGCGCAACCAAGTTTGGCACCTTGTTCCTAGGCCCCACGATAGACCAACAATTGGTACTAAGTGGATCTTTAAGAACAAGTTGGATGAATCGGGTAATGTAGTTAGAAACAAGGCTAGGTTAGTTGCCCAAGGTTACACTCAAATCGAAGGGATCGATTTTGAAGAAACCTTTGCACCCGTAGCACGGCTTGAAGCCATACAGATGACACTAGCATTTGCCTCATATAAAGATTTCAAATTATTTCAAATGGATGTTAAAAGTTCTTTTCTAAATGGATTTATTGAAGAGGAGGTGTATGGTGAACAACCCCCCGGGTTTGTTGATCCTACACATCCGGATTTTGTTTTTAAATTAGATAAAGCTCTTTATGGTTTAAAACAAGCCCCTAGGGCTTGGTATGAAAGACTTTCTTCATTTTTGATTTCAAATGGTTTTAAGAAAGGTAAAATTGACACAACTTTGTTTACAAAACATGTAGAAAAGGATATTCTTATTGTGCAAATTTATGTGGATGATATTATTTTTGGTTCTACTAATGAATCTCTTTGCCAAGCTTTTGAATCATGCATGAAGGATGAATTCGAAATGTCTATGATGGGGGAACTCAACTATTTCCTTGGACCCCAAATCAAGCAAAAGAAGGATGGGATCTTCATAATCAAGCCAAGTACACAAAGGAACTAATCAAAAGGTTTGGGCTTGAAGGATCGAAAGTAAGCAAAACTCCCATGGCAACAACTACAAAGCTTGACAAGGATGAACAAGGTAAAAGTGTAGACATTAAATTATATCGTAGCATGATTGGTAGCTTGCTTTATTTGACGGCTAGTAGGCCGGATATTATGTTTTCCGTTTGTCTTTGTGCACGTTTTCAATCTTGTCCTAAAGAATCTCACATAATTGCGGTTAAACGCATAATTAGATACCTTAAGGGCACTATTGAAATGGGTTTGTGGTATCCTAAAACCGGATTATTTGAAATGAAGAGTTTTTCGGATGCCGACTATGCGGGTTGTAGGGTAGATAGGAAGAGCACAAGTGGAACATGTCAATTCTTGGGTAATTGTCTTGTATCTTGGTCTTCCAAAAAGCAAAATTCGGTAGCCCTATCAACCGCCGAGGCGGAGTATGTTGCAGCCGGAGCTTGTTGTGCACAAGTTCTTTGGATGAAACATACTCTCCTCGACTATGATTTACACTTTGATCATGTTAAAATATTTTGTGATAATACTAGTACTATTCACATGACAAAGAATGCAAATCAACATAGTAAAACCAAACACATTGACATTAGGTATCACTTTCTTAGAGATCATTATGAGAAAGGTGATATTGATATTGATTATGTTTCTACTGATTTTCAACTTGCCGATATTTTTACTAAACCTCTAGATTATGCTAGATTTTCATTTATTTGTGGTGAGTTGAATGTTTGCATGATAGATTCTTAAAAATATTTCTATTTTGGTGTTTTGTTTTGATTTTAACCCTTTTTGATGTATGACAAAAAGGGGGAGAAAATATATAAGCTTAATTTTTAAAGTTGATTTAAAAGTTTAAGTTTGATACTATTTGAGTTTCATTTCATGGAGAAAAATATATAAGTTTAAGTGTTTATTGAAAAAGAAATAAGTTTGCTTATAGTTTGAGTTTAGTTTATTTACTATAAGTTTAAAGAGAAAAAGTATAAGTTTATTTGGTATTAAGTTTGATTTCAAATGGTATTTAAGCATTTGACAAAAATATTGGGTTTTCAATACTTCATGTATCTCACTAATAGTTATTTTTTACATAGCATTGTTTGAGGGGGAGCTTTCCAAGCTCTTCTTCCTTTATTTGTTTAAATAACTTATATGTTTTGTCATCATCAAAAAGGGGGAGATTGTTGGCCCAAGGTTACAATCACCCATGATTAGTGTATTTTGATGATTACAAAACATATTAGTTATTTGTACTAATAATATTTGTTGTTTAAGTGTGTTTCAGGTTTCTATTCATTCTAGAAGTCTTCTCTCACAAATACAAGGATTTGAACTCAAGTCAACTCCAATTGGCTCAAGGAACAAGTATTGAAGATCATATGAAGAAGCCTATTGAAGATCTTGAAGTCCTTAGAATCATTGTAAGAATAGAATGTTAAAGTTTGAGTCTTGGTTATTTGGCTCTAGGATACACACACACACAAAATTTGTTTTTGATAAAATTTGGTCTTGTTTTCATTTTCAAAATTTGGTTTCATGCCTTAGTAGAGATTTACATGAACCTAAGTTTTATAAAATAAATATCTTGTCTAGATCATGTATACATACTCCTACTAACATGTTACTCTAGTTTGTTTAAACCTAAAACAATTTTTCAAATTTTTCCAAGTTCAAAAACCTGCAGTTTTTCCCATTTCAGGCTGACCGGCCGACCGGCCCGGTCGACCGGCGCCACAGCCTGGACGTGCACATCTGTGCACGTCCGTCGGTCGACCGCACCGGTCGACCGACCAAGAGCACACTGCTCTCTGGTTTTCTGAGTCGACCGGACCGGTCGACCGGAAGAAGGAAACTGTGTTTCCTCTTTTGGGACGGTCGACCGGACCGGTCGACCGAGAGCCAACGGCTCTTTGCAGCTGGGCTGGCGGTCGACCGGACCGGTCGATCGCCAGGCCTGCAACAATCCAACGGCTCTTTCCTCTTTGGGCTATTCTGAAAAACTGTTTTTCTTTTCTGCTTTAACAGATTTTTGGAGAGTTGTTGGGGAGCTTTTGCAGGTCAATTAGGTGTAAAGAAATTGTTTTTAACCTATTTTCTAACCCTATAAATAGAGGAGAAGTCTCTCTTGCATATGACCTAGAAAAATCCTCAAGTTTGTGTTGTTTTCAAAAGAGAAAAGAAAAGAGTTTAAAGCTTTCATTCCAATTCTTTTTGAGCTTGTTTTTCAGTTGTGTTTGATTACTAATATCACTCTACAACTGAAGTTTTTCTCACCACACTTCATAGAGCCAAAAATCCTATACTCATTCTATAGTGAAGTTGTAATAGAAGTGAGAGTGTTTGTAAAAGAGTTTGAGAAAAAGTGTAGTGATCTTGTTGTGATCACTTTGTTCTTGTAATCCCTTCCTTGTGGAGCAACCTCTTCGGTAGAGGTCCTTTGTACTCGGTGGAGCTCGGTGCTCGGTCTTCGGTAGACCAAATTAAAAAGGCGTCCTCGGTGGATAGTGGAAACCCTTCACGGAGGTGAAGGCGGGGAGTAGAGCGGTGGCTCGAACCTCGAAACAAATCACTTTGTTTGCGATTGCCTTTGCGTCTAATTCTTGCTTTACTTTTCAATAGCTCCTTATTGCTTTCTATTGCATACTTGTGATATTGTTTGAATCTCTTGTGATACTATTTGCTTGCTTGTAATTCTTGCCATATATCATTGTGTTCGCATCATTCTTCATATCATCCATTTCATACTTGTGTGTGCCAATCTCGTACTCATCCAACAAGAGCTTCACATAGCGCCTCAACCCATATCAAGGGGAATCAAGAGGAGTTTAGTCCAGAGCCTCGCAAGGGGAATTCGGCTACACTTGTTGGATTGTACTAAGTTGAGCCTCACTTGTTTTTTAGGTTCCACATTTAGAGTGTTAAAATTTTAAGATTAGCAATTACACCTATTCACCCCCCCCTCTAGGTGTTTTTCATGCCATACTTGGGTTAAACCAAGAGAGATTCATATAGCACCTCAACTCTTATTTAGAGGAATCAAGAGGAGTTAGTCCAGAGCCCTTTACCGGGAATTCGTTTGCACTCTTTGGTTATACTAAGTGTGTTGCAATTAATTTTTAAATTTCGCATTATTTTTCATTAGATTAGCCTTACACCTAATCACCCGCCTCTATGTGTATTTCAGTGCTATCTAGTGCATATCTGATGAAGATAGAATCAACAATCTTAAGACTGATTTTCTTTTTCTTCAATTTTGTTATTGAAATCGTAGGCAGGCAATCCCAGATTTTAAAGAATTGGATGTTAGAACTTCTCCCTTTTCAACATTCATAGGGAGTAATATCAGGGTCTCTTTGGGGAACCCTATTGAGGATAAAATAGTCAAAGAGGATAGCTTCATCTCAAAAGTTCTCAGGTGCACCTGAGCTGAGTAACATGCAATTAACCATATCCATCAGTGTTCAGTTCTTTCTTTCAGCTATTCTATTGGACTGAGATGTGTAGGGAGCAGTTACCTCATGAAAATGTTAGCCCAAAGGCCTTTTACCTTAGTTTTAATAATGATTAACTTATAAAGTTAAGTTTGCTAATGGTCTTGTGTTTATATAGTTTCACATATTGATAAAGAGCTTAGGAGGTATTTAGCTTCAACAAAGGATTCAAATCCAGTTTTAGAGCTAACAAATATTGATTTAAGAGCTCACACGTCAAGATCACATCTAGCACTCGGATGAAGTCAAGCTCATGGATCATGTTTGGATCGAGTCGACTTGGAGATAGAGATCTTTAAAAAGACTTCAGTTTGTTTTAGTTTTGTTTTAGATCTTGTGTAAAGATAGACTAGTTTTGATATGCTCAAGTTTACACACGCACAAGTTCAAAAGTTTTAGTTTCAGTTTAACCGTTTTGTATTTTCAAGAACATATATGGTTTTCATGAATAAATAGAATCAAAATAAGTTTACATGATTTTATGTATGTTGGATTTCATCCACATACATCTATGTTTCATATTGCTAAAAACTTATTTTGATGATTCTAGTTCATGGTTTCAAGTTTTGTTTTTAACAAAACTTATTTTTGGATTTAATATCAAAAACATAGATATATCATTTACATGTGCATTGGATTCTATCCATACAAACTATGGTTCAAAAAGTGTTTCTATATCATGTTTTTGTATTGATATAAGTTTTGGAGAAAACATATTTTTATTTCAAAAGCTAAGTTTCAAAAAATACAATTTTTGTTTAAACCAAATATTTCCTTACCTCAAAAATAGTTCAAATAGTTTGTAATATGTGTTGATTTTTGATCACATATTTGTGCTTCAAATAAGGATAAGAACTTATTTTTGTGGATTTTATGGAGATTAAACAAGTTAGATTTCAAACCCTATAACCCCAGCCTGAGTCTGCTGGCGGTCGATCGGCCGGTCGACCAGACCAAAGCTCGGTCGATCAGTCGGTCCACCGATGTACGCAAGACGTGCACATAAGACTTGCCTATAAGGCCGGTTGACCTCACGGTCGATCGACTGAGAGACCAGAAGTCTCTGTTTGGCACGGTCGACCGGACAGTCGACTGATAGGCAATTTTGCCTAGGGGCCGGTCGACCGGGCAGTCGACCGACAGTGCCAAATGGTCAAATTTTTGACCGTTGACCAGTCGACCGGGCGGTCTACCGACAGCCCGTTCTGGGGAGTTTTTGACCCCACCAGCTATGTTCTCCTAGGGCCTATATAAAGGGGTTTTATAGACTATTTTGATTAAAATTTTTCAAGGGAATTTTTATCAATTTTCTAGTGTTTCTTACCTATTTTCTAAAGTGTTTCAAAACAAGTTTTTGAGCTTCAATTCATAATTTTTATTTGTTTTTAAAGTGTTAGAAAAATTCAAAAAAAAAAGAAGTCTTTGAGAAATTTATTTTGTGCTTTATTTTCCATAGCTATCTAGAGTTTTTCCCAAGTATTTTTCTTTGTGATTTTCTTTTCCATATACTTTGTTTTCTCACACTTGAGCTATCAATTCTATACCAATCTATAGGATCTTGTTTTGTTAGAAAATTTTGTTTGTAGTCTTTTGAGATCACTAAGATTGTGTTTGTGATCATTAAATCACTAAGTTGTATTTTCATCTTTGCTTCGTGCTCCCTTTTGTGTAGCGGTGATTGTGCTCCCTCTTGTGTAGAGGTTTGAGAGTTAGAGTTTTGTACTTCAAGTTTGTATTTGTAATTCCTCAGTGGAGATCCTTTTGCGGAAAGTCCTGTGTGGGCATAGTGAAAATTCTTCTGTGTGAAGGCGTGGACGTAAAGCAATGGCTCGAATCTCGAAACATATCTCGGTATTTGCATTTGATCCACTATCTCTTAACTCTCTCTCTCTCTCTCGCATATCTTGCATTGCTTTATATTGTTCATATCATATACATGCTTTGTATTGGTTGTGTACCCACACTTGTGTTGAATCAAAAGAGCTTCTAATAGCACCTCAACTCATAATTTAGAGGAATCTTGAGGAATAGTTTCAGAACCCTTCAAGAGAAATTCGGGCTCACCCTTGGTTACACATAGTGCGTTAGCAATTATATTTTAATTCCACATCATTTAACCTAGATTAGCTTGTATACCTATTCACCCCCCTCTAGGTGTACTTTTAGAATAATGTTGTGCTCTTGGCAGTACTTGATCGGAGCGGAACGAGCACTTTAAATCGTGTGTTTTAGGAAATCAATAAAAAGCTTGTGTGTGCTAGTGTTCCCTCGATACTTCCGCAACAGGTCGAATCCACAGGGATAGAAGGCGATAGAAGTATTAACAGTTTATTTTCACGTCGGTTATTATGTTAACAAGTTCTTCTTTGTTAAAAAATGAGAAAAAGAAAAAGAAAAGAAAAGAAATCCAGAAGTGATAGATGAGAAGGTGATGAAACGGTGATGTGAAAACAAAATAAGAAGTGGTTTAGAAAATAAAATAGAAAAGAAGATGAAGCTTGTGGTAAAGAAAAAGAAAATAAAGGTGAACGAAGAAGATGGTGAAAACAATGATGAAAAGATAAAAGAAGAGTTTTGAAATCAATTTTTAAAACAAAGTAAGAAGAAAGGAGAATACTATGAAAGAAATCTCATGATTTCTAACTACTAATTACTCCACTAACATGCTAACCTCTTAGTGATAGTTGACTCACATAGATCCTTGGCCATCACTAGTCCTTAGCTTCAAGAGACGATACAAAGCATGGCAAATAAGATGGCTCTTCACATTCAAACTTGCATCAAGAGCAAGCTAATACAAATATTAGATCATCAAAACTTTTAGAAGCAAGCATGAAATAAGAGAGTTAGCTTGGTTAGCAAGTTAGCAAGTTAGATGTTAGAACCCATCATCATGAGCCATCAATGGCTCTTGCAAGAACAAGACCTTGTAGAGGCTATTAGATTCACGTGGATTATCAAGTAAGTGGTTAGCTAGTTAGTGGTTAGTAGTTAGTCACTATGAGAGAAAATTTAGCTAAACATCATGTAAAAGATGGAGAAGATTACAATAGAGAAGAAAAGAGGCATCTTTACATAGATTGTCACCATCTATTACATCAATATCTCTCTATCTCTCTCTGAATCTCTCTGCCCTACTAAAAGATATAAAAAGGAAATGAAATAAAAAATAAAAGAAGAAGAAAATCCTAATCTACAATTAGAAGAGAGAAAACCTAGCCTAAATCCAAATCTGCTTTCTGTTTTGGGCCTCTGCAGGGCTATTTGGAGGCAAAAGCGGTTTCTAGAAGGCGAGACGGGGCCACACGTCGAAGATCGATGCGTGGACCCACACATTGCCATGGAAACGCGACATTTGCCGCATTTTCTCAGCAAAACCAGGGACTTAGGTCCTTGGTTTTGGCGAGGAACTTCTCCTGGCTTCGAGGGCCTTCCTAGTATATTCAGATTCTGGTAATTTCGCTCGGATATTTATCTGACGTGTGCGAGGGTCTAGGTTCAATGCATCTTCTAGAAGCTCCCTTACTTGTCCTCCAAGAAATCTGGATTTAATTACCCAAAAATGGGTTTAATTAAGCTCTTATTACCCTTTTGCCCTCCTTATCTTGATTATCTGCAGGAGAGACCAAACAGGGTTTAGACCGACATTTTATTTATAAATCAATAGGGAAATGCGATATAATAATGTAGAATTGTAGACTAATCAGTACTTAGTCAATTCATTTGAGGCATACTCCCCGCACGATCAGATCTTATAACTTTTATCATCTTTTCAAGTTATTTTTCAGCTTCGACTTTATACACCTTGAACCAATTGATTACTTCATCCTTAGATTTGAGAAGATAGATGTAACATAATTTAGAGTATTCATCAATGAATGTCACAAAATATCTTCACCGCCTCCAGTGAGAACTCTGTTCGAGTCATACACATCACTGTGAATAAGTTCGAGGAGTTCATAATTTCTTGTGATAGAATGAAATGGTGTTCGGATATATTTGTCTTGAACACATATTTCACATTTAGAAGACGAGTCAAATGAAGATTTAAGAATGAGATTCAAGTTAATCATTTTTCTTAAAAGAATTGATGTTAATATGTCCCAATCTTTCATCTCAAATATCACAAGACTCAATATTCAAAGCACGAGGAATAGAAATTTCATTATCAGAAGAATTTAATACATTGAGATGGAAAAGACCATCACAAACAAAACCCTTTATAATGAAAATATTAGATTTAGAGATTACAAATTTATTGGATCTTTCACAATCCTACAGCCAGCTCTAAGAAGTGAAGATTCACTTATCAAATTCCTCCAAAATGTGGGTACATGTAGGACGCCTTGAAGAGTTAGAGTTTTTAGGGAGGTCGTCTTCATATCAATGCTTCCAGTTCCCATTATCTCTCTGGTAGAGTCATTTGTCAGACTCACGCTTCCTCCACATTATTCCTAATATGATTTAAACCAGGAGTGATTAGTACAAATATAAATATTGATTTTTGACTCTAACCACTAGTCTGAGAAGAAGGTGATTAAGCTAACAAATGGAAAAGAAAATTCTAACCTAAATAGTTGGAGTTCAGTTCCGCCATGGCAATTTGTTCCATTTTCTCTTGGTTGAGCTTTGACTGGTTCCTTCTTGCAGTTGAAACATTGAGGCACCAAGTGATTCGTTCTCCTACAGATGTAGCAGAATCTTTCATCGGTCTACTGACCAGAAGTTTTGGTTTAAAGGAGAAAGATTGAGAAGGTTTAAAAGAAGAGGAGTTTGCATGGAGGAGAAGAAAGAAAATGATTGGGTTTTTTGAACTTCTTTCCCTTGGGATTCATGAATTTGGATGATTAGTCATATATACTGCATTTATATTGTCACCTTACCATGCTTTTTAGCTAATAAATCCTATTAATAAGTTTTCTTTTTCTTTGCTAAATGTAGGCCCAAGTGCTCAAAGAAAGAAAAGAGAAACAAGCCCAAAAGCCCACCAAATTCTGAATTAATTCAGAATAAATTCGAAATGAAGAAATCAGGGCTAAATCTTGGCATATCAAGAGGTTGAGAAGAATCCTCCCTGAATCGAGCGATTGAAGCAACAAAATCAAAGGCTATTTCGTCAACGATTGGAGCAGAAACAAGAACACCAGCAGCAGATACGGGCCAAACACTAAACCAGGATCCTCCCCCCTTGGGTGTGACCACCTGGCCACACCAGGGCCGCGAAAACGCGGCCCTAGCTGTGTTTTCACGGCCAAACAGAGTCTGTTGGGGGAGCGTTGCTCCCCCAATCTTCCCGAGATCCTCCTCGTCATGTTTTTGGCTATAAATATGGGTTTCAGCAAAGAAATATGTAGCGAAGACTAGGATTAAGTTTTGTGTTTATTTTCTTAGGATTTAGGCTCTTTGTTAGCTAGCATAAAAGTTATAATCTTGTTATTTACTTTGTAGTCCAGTATCAAAACTTGTGAGAGAGAGGAACTGAGAGCTTGTATTTGAAGATTGAAGTGACAACAATACAAGAATCAAGCCACATTTCCTTCCACTCTTGTTTCCGTATGTCGTGCATTATTTTGCTTTCTTCTTCATTTTCTATGGATTACTAAACGATTTTCTAGACTCGCTATCGCCACTCTCTTTTACTCTCCTTCTCTCCTGATTTCAAAAGAAAAAGACCGGATGACTCATATGAATGCCTTACTTAAAAGCCTTTCTTTTTTAAAGTGTTCTTGAAGGCACATGAGGATGGGTTTGGATTGTTGAATTCTCACTTCTTTCATGAACATCTCTTGAATTGTTTTTACTTCATTCTTGCTTCTTCGCGCTTGATGTTTTAGTATTCAATTCTCACGATTTCTTGAAGAAAAGACTCAACTCTTCTAACCATCTTATGTGCTTTACTTAAAGCTTTCTAAAAATCAAGTTTAAGTTTTGCAAATGATCACTTGAGGCACTTAACATTTTAAGAGAAGAATGAACAATTGAGTAGTGAGATAGTGAGCCCAGATTTGCTTTCTTATTATAAAAACAAGCAAAATAATTCTCAAGCTTTCTAAATCACCTTCTCCAAAACCTTTTCTAAAAGTTGCAACTTTTCTTTTAATCATCTCTTTCTTTCCATTCTCTTTTTCATAAAAAACGAACACATTTCCTTGTTTTTAAACGATTCACCCAAAAGCTTCCATCGCATCCCTCCTTGTGGACACGACCCGTTAGCCACAAGCTATACGGTAAATTCTTAAACTCATTGATTGTTCTTTCTTTTAGCAATCAATTTTTTTTTGGCGCCGTTGCCGGGGAGGGAATGGTGTAGTTATTTTTAATAAGTTTTATGTGTTGTTTTAGGGACTTGAAGATCAAGATCTAGCATTCAAGCTTTGCAAGGGAAGGCTTGCAAATTCTGTGCCCCTACTCTCAAAAGTAGGAAATAGAGTTTCAAGAAATTGCTTTGCAAAATCTGAAAAAATTCATTGGACTACTAAAAACTCTTTTTTGCAGGACATTTTGCTCGCAAAAATTTCAGTTTTTATATGTCATATTTGTGCTATTTCTGCTATCCAACATCCCTGTTTTAAGTCAACAGTAAAATTTTTGTTGAAAAGTTAAAAAATTGATTAGACATTTGCATTTTAGGCACGAGTCTTTTCAATTCATTTACTTTACTGTTGAAGAGTGCTGGAGCAAGGTACACATTGCATTCAGAATAGGACTCATTTCTTGGTTAATTTATATCGCTTTGAGTGAATCTTATTTATCTTGTACACTTGCACAAATTGATTTTAAGGGCAACACCCAATAACAAAATAAGGTGGGGATTTAATCACCCTTCCTTAGCCCAAAAATCAGACACCAAGCACTCACAAACCTAAGCGTAAGTAAAATCTGATAGACGTTGGCCTTGGGGACATCTCGAACTCACTAGGAGATTATCCTAAAGAGGGAAGGTGTTGGAAATTGACTCCTGCCAAATCAGTGTCTATGAAGGGGATTGAGGGCCGAAAGCCCGAAGATTGGTGGTTACTTAATTAAGGAACATCTTTGATGGAAAACCTCCCACCAATCTTACCCTGACCTGGCTGATTAGCTTGTGGTCAAAGTCTACATTCTACCTCTTGTGGACAATCAACCAGTTAGGAGTTGTCTAGGTCGAGGTTACCTTAGACTAGGCTTGGTTGATTTCTATTGTTGACTGTTGGTTGAACTTGTTTGTGTATGTGATTGTGTTTGTGTATGCAAGTGTGGTCGAGAGATCCTAATTCATCTGGGTTGACTAGAAACACATCACCACCCAAGTTTGAGCCAAGACCAGATCCAGTAATGGCTCAATCAACATCACTACAGGATAGGTTCTACCCGATTAGGACCTCACTTCCATCATTCATTCTACTTCCATCGGTTGGTGGATACAATTTTGAGCTCAAGTCTCAATTCATCAACACACTCCCCAAGTTTCATGGCCTAGAGCGAAGATGCCTACTTCTTCATAAGAGAATTTGAGAAAGTATGTCTAATGATGAAAATCTCACACCTTGTAGACGATGCTATTAGGTTGAGATTTATCCCTTTCGCACTTAAGGACCTAGCAAAGAAGTGGCTCTACAGCTTAGCGACCGGTTCTATCACATCCTGGGATGGTTTCATCAAGGTCTTCTTGAAGAAATTCTATCTAATTCATAAAACCGCTCTCATTAGGAAGACAATTATGTAATTCAAGCAAGAACCTAGTGAACCGTTCTGGAGGTATTTTGAATGCTTTAAAGACCTCCTTGTCCAATGTCCACATCATGGAATAGAGAAATGGCGACAATGCCAAATTCTTTATGACAATTTAGACTATTTCACCAAAACCCTCTTAGAAAGTATGTGTCAAGGGGGTTTCTTGCAGAAAGATGAAGATGAAGGATGTGATTTATATGAAAATCTAGCTGAGAAGACGATCCAATGGGAATCTTCTAGTGAGACCTCTAGGAATCCTAACTCCATCTCTTCAAAAGGAGGTCTCCATTCTATCGAATCGTCCATCGCTAATGAGGCTAAGTTAGCTAACCTGGCTAGAAGACTGAAAGCTTTAGAAATGAAAGAACCAAGTCCAGTCAATCAAGTCAGCCCGAACCAATTTTCAACCCCGGGCTGCACTTACTGTCAAGCCATGAATCATGTGTTCGAGGAGTGCCCTGTGTTTCAGGCTCAACAACCCTACCATGAACCGATGAATGCGGCCTTTTCAAGGCCGAACAACAATCCTTACGCACCAACATACAATCCCGGCTGGAGAAATCACCCTAATTTCTCATGGAGCCAAAATAACTCTGACCATTCACGATTAAATCATGCTAGCCACTTCCATCATGATAATAATTCTTCCAATCATCAACCCAATTTCTCCAATTTCCATAATAATTCTCCCAACCATCCACCAAACTTTCCGAATTATCAACAGAACTTTCCCAACCAAGCTCCATAATTCTCCTTCCAGAATCCTCAATTAGAAAGGAGAATGACTGACTTTGAAAGAAACATGGAGAGATATATGAAAAACCAAGATTCTCTCATGCAAACTATCCATAGGTTAGAGGTTCAAATGAGTCAACTAGCCACTTCACAAAATGAGAGACAAAAGGGTACCCTGCCTAGTCAGCCAGTCACCAATCCAAGGAATTCTCAACAAGCTCATTTGGCTGAGGAGCATTCATTTAATCAATGTAATGTTGTGCATACATTGAGGTCAGGAAAGAGAGTTGATAACCAAGTGTCAACATCAACCAATCCCATTCAGCACAACCACAATCAAGCTTCCACTTCATCTAATCCATTTTCTTCCAATTCTGACGAATCTGAAAAAGACAAGTCAGCCAGCCAGGTGCACCAGCCTATAGTACCATTTCCTAATAGGCTGAAAAACAACAAGCAAAATCCTCACATGGATAAGATAATCGAGATATTTAACCAAGTGAGATAAATGTGTCACTTCTTGATGCGATCCAATAAGTTCCTTCCTATGCTAAATTTCTTAAGGATATGTGCACCAAGAAGAGAAAGACTAATGTTCCAAAGAAGGTCTTCTTAGCCACTAATATTAGTGAGCTATTATCGGGTCCTATCCCTATCAAGTACAAGGATCCAGGTAGTCCCACCATTGCCTGCACAATAGGACAAGCTGAGATTAGTCGTGCACTTTTTGACTTGGGGGCAAGTATCAACTTGCTTCCATTCTCTGTTTATCAACAACTCGGGTTGGGCGATCATAATCCAACTCGAGTCACTATCTAACTGGCTGACCGTTTTGTTAAAGTTCCAAAAGGGGAGATTAATGATGTCCTGATTCGGGTAGGAGAGTTCATTTACCCAGTCGATTTCATAGTTCTGGAGACACAACCTGTGTCCAACTCTAATCATAGGGCTCGAACTCCTGTTATCCTAGGGCAACCATTCCTTACTACTGCTAATGCCATCATCAATTGTAGGAATGGGTCTATGAGGTTAACCTTTGGAGACATGACTAGAGAAGTCAATGTCTTCAATCTAGGAAAATAACCCCGCGATATCGAGGACCAAACATTTGAAGTCAACCTAATTGAGAACTTGACAAGTGAACATGGGGAAGAAATGGAATTAGAAACAGAGTGTGAATTCAGGTTAAAGTCTGACGACTTTAATCTTAATTAGGTTGTAGATTCTACTATGAATTGGGCCTCAAACCCTATTTCACCAACAATGGAGCAAATAGATTTGACTAGTCCTACCAGTGAGCCTTCGTCTTCCTTAGAATTGAAAACCTTACGTGCGCATCTCAAGTACGCCTATCTAGACGAACAAGAGACCTTTCCTGTCATCATTGTCTCCCATTTAAATGACGGGAAAGAAGAAGATCTAAAAGCTGTTCTAAGAAAACATAAGGAAGCCATTGGCTGGACTATGACTGATATCAAGGGATTAAGTCCAACCATCGTTCAACATCGAATTCATCTCAATGAAGACGCCACACCTAAGAGAGACCCGCAGCGTAGGTTAAACCCTATAATGCAAGAGGTTGTTCATGCTGAAATCATAAAACTCTTAGACAATGGGATAATTTATCCCATTTCTGATAGCAATGGGTCAGTCCTGTCCACGCGGTTCCGAAGAAATCCAGTTTCACCGTAGTGGAAAACGAGAACAAAGAGTTGGTTCAAACTCGACTTCCCACGAAGATCCGAGTTTGCATCGACTATAGGAAACCGAATGCTGCAACTCGTAAGGAACATTTCCCACTTCCCTTCATTGTTCAAATGCTTGAACGTTTAGCAGGTCACGAGTATTACTGTTTCTTGGACGGTTATTCGGGCTAAAACCAGATCCCTATCGCTTCTGATGACCGACAAAAGACTACGTTTACATGTCCATTTGGGACATTTGCTTATCGTCGAATGCCCTTCGGCTTATGCAATGCCCCAGCAACGTTTCAATGTTGCATGTTGAGTCTTTCCTCTAATATGGTAGAACGATTCTTAGAGATCTTTATTGATGATTTCTCCATCTACAGAGATTCATTCACTCAATGTCTCCACCATTTAGAACTCGTCCTCCAACATTGTGCTGAGAAAAATCTGACACTGAACTGGGAGAAATGCCACTTCATGGTAAAACATGGAATTGTCTTGGGTCATGAAATTTTCAAGAAAGGAATTGAAGTGGATAGAGCCAAAATCGAGATTATTGCTAAGCTTCCCATGCCCAAGTGCGTTAAGGACATTAGATCCTTCTTAGGACACGCTAGTTTCTACCGAAGATTTATCAAGGATTTTAGCAAAATTGCTAGGCCCTTGACTAATCTGTTAGCTAAGGATGTGTCCTTGACTTTCGATGCTGAATGCATAGATTCTTAGGAGAAGCTTAAGAGAGAGCTTATTTCTGCACCAATCATATCTGCACCGGATTGGTCTAAGCCGTTCGAGATCATGTGCGATGCTTCCGATTTTGCCATAGGCGCTGTCCTAGGACAACCCATTGATAACAAGCAGCATGTGATCTACTACTCTAGTAGGACTCTCAACGATGCTAACTGAACTACACTACGACTGAGAAAGAATTCTTGGCAGTAGTGTTTGCCTTAGAGAAGTTTCGTCCCTATCTACTAGAGTCTAAAACTACCATTTTCACCGATCATTCTGCGCTTAGGTACCTCATGATAAAGAAGGATGCCAAGGCCCGACTCATTCGTTGGATCCTCGTTCTTCAAGAATTCGATCTTGAGATTCGAGATAAGAACGGCGTAGAAAATATCATTGCTGACCACCTCTCATGGATCCCTAATTCTCCAAGCAACAAATTACCCATAAATGAAGATTTTCCTGATGAACATCTCTTAGCTATCTCTAGGGAACCTTGGTTTGCTGATATAGTGAATTACTTAATCACAAACCAAACTCCATCTCATTGGTCCAAAAATGAAGTTTACTGGTTCTTATCTCAAGTCCGGTATTTCTTTTGGGAGGAACCGTATCTTTTCAAGTACTGTTCTGACCAAATAATTAGGAGATGCATTCCGATGAGGAGGTTAAGAGTGTTCTATCTTTCTGTCACGAACTTGCATGCGGTGGACACTTCGGTCCGTACAAGACTGCTGAAAAGGTGCTACAAAGTAGGTTTTATTTGCCCACTCTGTTCAAGAATGCTTAAGAATTTTGCAAGACGTGCCCTAGATGCCAAATGGTAGGAAGGATTTCAAACTGAAATATGATGCCCCTCAACCCAATTTTAGAAATAGAACTCTTTGATGTTTGGGGCATCGACTTTATGGGTCCATTTCCTAATTCATTTGGGAACCAATACATATTGGTTGCTATGGATTATGTGTCCAAGTGGGTAGAAGCCATTCCTTGTAAAACTAATGATAACAAAGTTGTCATAAAGTTTTTGAAAGAGAACATTTTTTCACGCTTCAGAACCCCTTGTGCTATCATCAGTGATAATGGCACTCACTTTTGCAATTGATCTTTTGAAGTTCTTATGCGAAAGTATGCCATAACTCACAAGTTGTCCACACCTTATCATCCTCAAACAGTGGGCAAGTTGAGGTTTCAAATAGACAGGTCAAGCTTATATTGGAGAAAACTGTGAACCAAAACCGGAAAGATTGGTCAATCAAACTCGTAGATGCTTTATGGGCCTACGGGACCGCTTTCAAGACGATTCTAGGAATGTCTCCCTATAGGTTAGTCTATGGCAAACCTTATAACTTCCCTGTTGAGTTAGAGCAGTGAGCCTTATAGGCAATCAAGCAGTTGAATTTTAACTTGACTAAGGCTGGTGACCTTCAGAAATTACAAATTTTCGAATTGGAGGAATTGAGAAATGAGGCCTATGAAAATGCTAGGATCACTAAAGATAGAGTCAAGATTTTTCATGACAAGCACATCATAAGAAAAACCTTTATCCCTGGATAAAAAGTCTTACTCTATAATTCTAGGCTTCATCTTTTTCAAGAAAAATTGAAATCGACATGGACTAAGCCATTCGTTGTAAAAACCATGTTTTCACACGGTGCAGTTGAGATCAGTGACCCCAAGAATGAAAATGACTTTAAGGTAAATGGTCAACGCCTTAACCTTTCTTGGAATCGGTGCCGGTAAATGAAACGGCAATTGGTCTTTTTGACCCAGTGTATCGGTAACTTTCCTCCTTTCCATTTTATTTCATGCACTTATACATTTCTTTCATACATTAGGGACAGCATGAGATAAGTGTGGGGGAGGGTTCTAACATGACTAATATTAAAAAAAAGGAAGAAAAAAATGGATATAAAAAAAACTTTTTGAAAGGGGTAGACAATATTTTGATATATTTTTTGTAAGAAAGTAAGTCAATTTTAAGGAATAGGAGAATCATAATTAGGATTTCTTACACTTGGTCAAAACAAAATAACTTGTTTAATTTTTAGGGTTAGGAAGAAAATTTGTGAAAGTAATTTAGTCTTGATATTTACCTTGATGAAATATGCACAAAAAATACACTTACACACTTAGGGTTTAAAAACAGAGACTCTTATGCCTTATAAAAAATATGATTAAAAAAATAAGTCTAATTATTGATTAACTAAGTGCTTTGGCCTAAGCAAGCCTTAGTATTTATGTAAAAGATAATTAGATAAGTTTGAAAAAAAAATGTGTATATAAATCCTCTGATTAAGCTGGGTATTTATGCCTCATGAAGCATAAGTATTCACGCCTAAAAGGGGTAAATCGTATAAATAAAAACCTTAGTTTCGTGGCCTTATCTGCTCGAGTGTTTAAGTCCTTAGGGGTATTTTCTCACCTGGTGCCCTAAAACTGTCTGATTTGGGTGTCACCTACTGAAGGCTCGTTACATGGGTAGATTAGAAAGCCTAATGAAATTGAGGAATAAATTTCACCAAAAATAAATAAATATAAGGCATAGGAGTTAATGTTAAAGAACCCTTAGTCAACTTCACAGTCACGATGGTGCATACGACTCAGGGTAAATTAATAGACTAGATGAGAAGTACAAATTGACTCCTTACTTTAATTGATGACATGTTTTTGAGTAGAGACTAAGTTTAGGAATGAAAAATTTGATATTCCTATGACTTATAGATTAGTTAAACTCTCACAAATATACTTCAAATATTTTCTCCTTTAAAGGAAAAAAATGCTTTTCGAAAATATTAACCTTTTTCTCTTTCTTTATGGATTTTGTAGGTGCAATCCGCTGAAAACCCTCACAAGACAAAACTCGTCCTCTAGGGGTAACCTAGAGGTTTAATGGCCTGTTGCACATGCTCAGTGCAATCGAGTGACCTGCGAAAGTGGTCTATTAATTGATTAGAATTAGTCTGATGTTTTGCTCGAGGGCGAGCAAAAGGTAAGTGTGGGGATGTGATTAGTCATATATATTGCATTTATATTATCACCTTACCATGCTTTTTAGCTAATAAATCCTATTAATCAGATTTCTTTTTCTTTGCTAAATGTAGGCCCAAGTGCTCAAAGAAAGAAAAGAGAAGCAAGCCCAAAAGCGCACCAAATTCTGAATTAATTCAGAATAAATTCGAAATGAAGAAATCAGGGCTAAATCTTGGCATATCAAGAGGTTGAGAAGAACCCTCTCTGAATCGAGCAATTGAAGCCATAAAATCAAAGTCTGTTTCGTCAACAATTGGAGCAGAAATAAGAACACCAGCAGCAGATACGGGCCAAACACTAAACCAGGATCCTCCCCCCTTGGGTGTGGCCACCTGGCCACACCAGGGCCGCGGAAACGCGGCCCTAGCCACATTTTTGCGGCCAAACAGAGTCTGTTGGGGGAGCGTTTGCTCCCCAATCTTCCCGGGATCCTCCTCGTTTGTTTTTGGCTATAAATATGGGTTTCAGCAAAGAAAAATGCAGCAAAGACTAGGATTAAGTTTTATGTTTATTTTCTTAGGATTTAGGCTCTTTGTTAGCTAGCAGAAAAGTTGTAATCTTGTTATTTACTTTGTAGTCCAGTATCAAAACTTGTGAGAGAGAAGAACTGAGAGCTTGTACTTAAAGATTGAAGTGACAGCAATGCAAGAATCAAGCCACATTTCCTTCCACTCTTGTTTTGGTATGCCGTGCATTATTTTGCTTTCTTCTTCATTTTCTATGGATAACTAAATGGTTTTCTGGGCTCGCTATTGCAACTCTCTTTTACTCTCCTTCTCTCCTGATTTCAAAAGAAAAAGACCCGATGACTCATATGAATGCCTTACTTAAAAGCCTTCCTTTTTGAAAGTGTTCATAAAGGCACATGAGGATGGGTTTGGATTGTTGAATTCTCACTTCTTTTATGAACATCTTTTGAATTATTTTTACTTCATTCTTGCTTCTTCACGCTTGATGTTTTAATATTCAATTCTCACGATTTCTTGAAGAAAAGACTCAACTCTTCTAACCATCTTATGTGCTTTACTTAAAACTTTTTAAAAATCAACTTTAAGTTTTGCAAATGATCACTTGAGGCATTTAACATTTTAAGAGAAGAATGAACAATTGAGTAGTGAGATAGTGAGCCCAAATTTGCTTTCTTATTATAAAAACAACCAAAATAATTCTCAAGCTTTCTAAATCACCTTCTCCAAAACCTTTTCTAAAAGTTGCAAATTTTCTTTTAATCATCTCTTTCTTTCCATTCTTTTTTTCATAAAAAATGAACACAATTTCTTTTTTCTAAACGATTCACCGAAAAGCTTTCATCGCATCCAGCCACAAGCTACACGGTAAATTCTTAAACTCATTGATTGTTCTTTCATTTAGAAATCATTGCACGTGGCTTAACCTTCACTAAGTTCACTTTGATTTTCATATCTGAGTTGGTCTTGGAGTTTTGCCTATGTTGGCCTTCTATGGGAATCACTTTTAGGGCTTAAATAAGCGTAAGATTACCTTACTTGTGATGGAGGTCTCCGGTAAAGACTGACCAGAAAGGATGGAGTTTATCAATGAGACATTGATGTCCTTTCGATTGAAGGTGTCAGATATAATCTTGAAATTTATAAAGTTGATCATTAATTGGTTTACTATTGGTCATCATGAATTTATTGAAAGAGGAGGAGGTTCATCTTTTGATTCTAACATCATCTAGGTCATATTCATCACCAAGAGCTGTCCATAGTTCTTAAGCACTCTTATATTTATAATAAATATCATATAGACTATCATTGTTGGCCCATCGCTCTAGTTTTGATGATGATTAACTCATGTAGTTATAGTACTAATGATCTTATATTTAAATTAGTCTCAGATATTTGATCAAGATCTTAGTTGGTGCTTAGCTTCGATAAAAGATTTAAAGTTAAGTTTTGGAGCTAGCACGTATCGATTCAAGAGCTTGCGCATCAAGATTGCATCAAGTACTCAAGAGGAGTCTAGCTCATTGGATCAACGTTTAGACCAAGTCAAGAAGAAGAAGACCTTCAAGAGAAGACTTATGTCTAGGTTTGTTTGTAGTAAGATTTTGTTTTTAGTTAAAATGTAAAGGATAGATTAATTGGTGGATTGCTCAAGTTCATATACACTCACGCACAAGATTTATATGTGTTTTTATAAAAGAGTTTTTATTTTAGAAAAATACCGGTTTGATTTTTAAGCTTCAAAATATACATGTGTATTATCAAAACCTATTTTAGCTTAATTTCAAAAACATAGATATTTCATCATATATGAGTAGTGGATCATATCCATACACACTAAGCTTAAAAAGTGTTTAGAATATCTTATTCTTGTATTTGGAGAAGTTTTGAAAAAATCAATTTTGGAAAATACAGAATTTTTTTTATGGCATAACTTTCAAATTACAAAAATAGTTCAAAATGTTTGTAACATGTTTTGATTTTTAATCAAACATATTTGTATATCAGAGCATATCACTGAACTTATTTTTATAGAATTTATGAGAATTTATGGGATTTTATTGAAGGTAAAAAGCCAAGTTTCTAATCCCCGAAAATAGCTGGACTGCCTTCTGCCGGTCGACCGGACAGTCGACCCCAGCCATAAGTCAGTCGACCGCGACGGTCGACCGATGTGCACAAACGTGCACAGCCAAGGGCCGGTCGACTACATGGTCGACCGCCAGAAATCCTTTGCTCTCTAAAAATGGAACGGTCGACCGGGCGGTCGACCGCTGGGCTATTTGTCAGGCAACGGTTGACCGGCCGGTCGACCTCTGGCACAACAGTTAGAAATTTGATCGTTAGCCGGTCTACCACCAGCGGTCCAGATTACTGATTTGGACCCCAACAGCTAAATTTTGGAGGCCTATATATTGGGGTTCCCTTGGACTATTTTCCATAAGATTTCAAGAGAGTTTTTGGGCTAGTTTTTTCTACCTAGATCAGTAGTTTTATCCATATGTTTTAGAGCCAATTATTTTCAAATCAAAAGGAGAGTTTATCAAGAGTTTTCAAAAGTGATTTCTTGAATTTTTTACTACCAATTCAATCCTATTTTTTCTCACACATACTTGAGCTTTCCATTACTATATCAATCCTATAGGAGAGTTGTTGTGACGGTGATTTTAGGTGATCAAAGTGGTTAGATCACCAAAGTGTTCATTCTTATTTTGAGGAGGCAGATTTGCGAGTTCACATTGTTTCGAGTTCTAGTGAGAGCTCGGTGTAGAGGTGCGGCCTCGACAAGCTAGTGTGCTTGCGGTGTGCAGTTCTTGCGGGAACAAGAGAGGGACTAGTGAGTCTAAGGAATTCTAGTGTGAACTCGTTGTAGGTGTTGCGGCACCGAGTGATCTGGTAGGATCGGTTTATAGTGAAAATTCTTCATAGTGTTGAAGGAGGGGACGTAGAGCAAGGGTGCTCGAACCTCGAAACATATCTCTCGTGTTTGCGATTGCTCTCTCTATCTCTCACCGTGTTTATATCTTGCATGCTTATATTGCTTTCATCTTTATATGCTTGACATATCTTGTGCTATATTGTTATATGCTTGGGGATTGGTTGCTCACACTTGTATTCAACCAAGAGAGCCATAGCAGCACCTCAACTCTTATCTAGAGGAATCTTGAGTAGTTAGTCCAGAGCCCTTCACCAGGAATTCAGCTACACTCTTAGTACCTTGGTGTGTCTAGCTTAATAGTTTTTAGTTTACATAAGTAGTTTTTATTCCGCATTAATTCACCATTAGATTAGCTAGTCACATATTCACCCCCCTCAGGTGATTTCAGAGTGCACTAAATATTCTATAGAGATAATGATAGTCAATTTTCTCACATTTCAAATAGATGCAGGAGGAAAGAGTTGCCGAAGGAGTTCAAAAGGAGAAGATCCAATAAATGATGGTTTAGAAGAAGGTGCAGAAATGGTGTCATCTATGGTTGATATGAGCCCTAAGGTGGTCAACTAGTATTTCATTAGGTTTGCCCACATCTTAAAGTATATACCAAAGAATTTCTTACACCCTTGGAATGATCAGTGTTGGCCATAGTGACGGGATGATGCTATCTGAATTCTTTATTTCAATTCGAAAATGTCAGAATTTAGTTTATTTTGGTAGCTTTTAAAAATAGTGTATAATTCTTTTTTAATTATGTGACCAGTGATTCTAGTAAAATATAATTTGTGTCAAGTAATACTAAGTTGTAGAAGTTAACCAGTTTAATGTTTTCTAAGGTTGTAGGATTAATCAAGACCCAATTTTACTAGTCCAATTGGCCAAGTCGGCGTAACTCAGGTGGGAGATTTTTCGTACTTAACGTTCCTTAATTAAAAAAAAGTCACACAGAGTACCCTTCCTTAATTAAATACCAACTGAATAAAATTTTAGGAAAAGATTACCCTTTTAATTTCTTAATTAATACCTAGTATAAACTTTTCTAGGAAGCAAATTATTGCAATTAATTCTTATACTAAGTTTGCAGGAAACAAGTGTAGAGCTCTTGTGTGATATGAAAGTTATTTCTATCGCAGCATTAAAGCAGCTAGTTTGCAGACTAACTAATTACTAGTTAGAAAGAGATAATCAAACTAATATCTTAATTAGTTACTCATAGAATATCAGTAAAAGCAAATAACATACTAATTAACTACTATGCAGGAATAATTCATTATGCAAAATGATAACTTTTAGACAAGATCCTATTACATAAAATCTTTTAACATTAAGTTTATAGTATGTAAGGGACAAATATTAAATCAGGTTGAAAGAATCTTACAACAAGATAAGAGTTTACAATAATATGATAAGATAAAATCTAAATAGTTTAAAAAGATCTTATAAATAATTTTATAAATCTTGTAATAAAATGATTTATAAAATCTTTAAGAATAGATAAAAATTTGAAAATAAGATCCTTTAACAAATTTTGATAAGTAGTTATAGTAGAATTTTGATCTTGAAAATTTGATTTTTATGAAAATAGATTTCAATAAATTTGCTTACGAATTTTTGCAAGAATTAAATAATTTCTATTGCAAGAACAACTTTAATAACATGAAATATGTAAATGATTATATTGCATGAAAAAGTCTTGTATTAAGAGATTTATTGCATGAAATATTATTAAATAATAATCTTTCTTCTAGATTGTAGGATATATAACAGTATTTTTCTAAATTTTAAATCATGCAATAAATCAAATCATAAATCTTTTAATCAAATTAAGTACTTATCCTAAGAACTAATATAACAAATTAAAGAAAAAATAAATTGCTGGCCTTAGGTGACATAGTCATGCAGAAGCATTGCCCTAGAAGAAAGTTGGTCGCTTCTTCTTTCAGACCTTGAAGTGACCTCTCCTAGCGGTAAAAACTCCTCCATTAGTTCACCAGCGCCTAACTGAGGACAATGAGTTAGGACTCTGCTTAGACGAAGAGTCATTGCCCAAAAGTGAAACAAATGTTTGAGAAATTACCAAAAACATGAATCAGAAAATCATAATTTTCTACCAGAATTTTTATAAGAATTTTGAGGGAGAAAGAGACATGGTGACTATAGCTGTTTCATGTAAAAAGATATGTACGAAGACAAGATTAATTTATAGCTCTCTACTGGCCTTTATGTTTGTAACAGCCCCGAGAGAATAGTGCAATCGTACGAGTTGTTACAACGTGTAGATCTGATTCTCTTTGAACGGGTCCACAAAGAATAATCTCAACAGATTTATAAATCAAAATTTAAATAGATAAAATCAAAACAAAATATATTTGTACGCACACATAGATGTACACACATATATACCTACACACTTACAAGCTTATTTGTCATGCTTATTATTTGATTGTCCCGGGTGGGTTTATTTTAGTTGATTTGGCTATTGAGCATGACAATTCTGTTGTGGTGCATGGAAGAGCTTTTAACACCGATGATCAATTCATTCACATCGGATAGATTGAATCCGATAAAATAAGAGTTGTAGGCTGTCTAAAAATCACAAAGACAAGCCACCAAAACGCAGAGATTCAAGATCAAGGCGCGTTGGCTCAACGCCCGCGTCTCAGCATCAAGGCGCGTTGGCTCAACGCCCGCGTCTCAGCATCAAGGCGCGTTGGCTCAACGCCCGCGTCTCAGCATCAAGGCGCGTTGGCTCAACGCCCGCGTCTCCGCATCAAGGCGCGTTGGCTCAACGCCCGCGTCTCAGCAACAAGGTGCCCCCACCTTGGTTGTAACCACCCCGATTATGGCGCCATCCACCGCCCATGTAGCGGGGAAGTTGGCCCTCATCGTGGAGCACTTTTAGGGGGCACGATCACCCCCTAAAAACCCTATAAATAGTCCCGTCACTATTGAAGAGGACGACGACAATTATCGGGCAAGAAGAAGAGATTGGAGAAGGAAAAAAGGAGAGATCATCGACAGAGAGAGAGAAGACTCTTCAGCGAGCTTACTGAGTACTAGCCGCTCTTTGCCTACCTCCTCTTCTAGAGTTTTGGTAGACGGAGCTGAGTTACTCCCTCTACCTGCCAAGGAGAAGATCCCTCGACGGTCCAGAACGGTCATCTCGTCAACGGAGAACAAGATTCACTCTCCACCGCCACACGAAGAACCCAGCACTAAACAAAGGGGGAATTCAAGATTCAATATTCTCCCTCCCTTGTAACCGGAAGATTAAGCCGGCTGTAATTTTTCATCTGATTCAAGGAAATTTTACTCCAGCCCCCTTTTCCGTGTCAAACAAGAGATGGCGACTCCGCTGGGGACGCTGTTTGTTACCGACGAATATGTTGTGGCGCAAGATGACGTCCACCACGAGGGAAAGATGGTCGAATCGCTCGTTGTCGAGTTCGACCAGGCGAAGTACGAAGAGTTCCTCTCTTCTGGCTCCAAGAGCCCAAAGACTCGCGTCTGCCGCCGGGTCTCGACAGGGAATGGCCTCGAAGCCCGATCGGTGGCTTTCTCGAGCTCCTCTGCTGCCCACTGTGCCCAGCAAAGTTCACGCGTCCACGCCTCTCAGCAGGCCCGCGTGATCCCAAGCACAGTTGCTGTTGCGAACAACTCCGTCGCACAAAAGACCCGCGTCAGCGTCTCTCAGGAGACCCGCGTGGTCAAACTTCCTGGTGCCCAGCATCAGGATGTTGTTGGTTTCTCTCCACCTCCTCGACGCAATCGAAACGCTGAGCGTCGACAGAGGAGACGTGCGCGTCAGCTGCAAGTCGGAACCGTTGGTTTTCCAACTGAAGCTGAACGCGACGTACAGTCTCGCACCTTGCCCGCGTCACGTCCAGTACGTGAAATCCGCGTTTGGCGGCCCAAGCGCGCAACTCCTCAAGTTGAGTCCTCTGAAGACCAGCTTACCAAATGCCAAAGTGAAGCTTCTGCGTCTCGTCAAACGCAGGAAGCACGCACCCAGAGACGAGGCGCCCTGCAGCCCACTCTCTCTCACGCGGCTCAGCCCGGACGCACCAGGCAGCAACGCGATGCTCGCGTCTCATCTCAACAGAGACGCCAGACGCGCGTTCCACAGTCACGACGCGGAAACCGCGTCCCTGAAGTCTGCGTCCATTCTGCACAGCACATGGATGCCTCCCGTCTTCGACGTTGTGAGGCTAGTCTCTTTGATCCCTCTTCCATGGATTTGAGGGATTATCTGACAAAGAAAAGAAGTGCCCACCAGGTCACTTCATCTTGCTGCTGCCAACGGCTTATCTCCATGCTTGCGGAGTGCCGTTGCGGGTCGAGTGTGCACCAGCAGTCCTTAGCTGGACAACTGACCTCGATTCCCCCGTCAGCCAAAAGAAGGCGCTCCCATAGAAGGAGAGTCTTCTCTGACATTGAATACCCGGAGCTTACTGCGAACATGACAAGCAGGAGCAAGGGGAAACAACTTGCAGTCAGCTCAGACGAGTCCGAGTCTGACTCTGAACCGGAAGGGGTGTATCGACACACTCGCACCCAGACGGGGGCCATTCCCCCAATTGACTATAATGCCTTAGCCCACGGCATTAGAGCGAATGATTCCCACTCCGCCGTAGTGGAATCAGGGGCTTCGAACTCTTCCGTCGAGAAGGAGACCTCTGCCTACATGACAGGCACTCCTGAGGAGACGGCAAGACGTATAGAGCTGGTCCAGAAAGCACAAATGGACATGATTATTTCTCAGCAGGCGTCGATTGACTCCCTCAAGCAGGCGATTACACAACTGCTGGAAGACAGGAGGAAATCTCCTCCTAGGAGGTCAAAGGGCAAAGGGAGAAAGGGAGAAAGCTCATCTTCCGAACCTTCTGAGGAGGCGCGACGATCTACTTCAAATTCGTCCAAATCTTCGTCGCACGACCCAGAAAAGGCTCATACTAAAAGAATGAGTCAACTGGAGCAACGCCTCAATGCCCTTGCCAGTCGCAAAGACCTCCAAGAAGTTGGAGTGGTCCGGCCCTATCCAGCTGAGTGGGATTTAGTCCCGTACCCTCCTAAGTTCAAGGCTCCAACCCTCCAAGCCTTCGATGGGAAGGGGTCCCCTAATCAGCACATCTACTACTTCAAATCCCAAACCGGGAATGTAGTAGATAATGACGCCATCCTGGCGCGACTATTCATCGGCACCCTGAAAGGGTTGGCCTTTGAGTGGTTCATGAAACTCCCGGAAGGTTCTATCAAGAACTGGGGCGACTTGGAGAAGCTGTTCTTAACACGTTTCTTCGAAGATGACTCCGAAGTCACGATGCCCACCCTTTTAGCTACCAAACAGCGGAGAGGGGAGTCCGTCAAATCTTTCGTGGAAAGATTTCGGAACACGGCACTCCGGTGCCCAAGCGGTATGACCCAGGCCACCCTGGTGGAAACATGCCGCCACAATCTCCAAACCTCACTCCTGGCTCAAATAGGAGTTGCTGAAAGCCGCACCTGGAAGCAGTTAGTCCAACAAGGTGAACAGGCTGAGGAGATTGTCGCCCGCGTCCGAGCGGAGGAAGGCAAGCCGCGGCCGGAAAGGTCGACAAGGCGTGCACCAGCGCCAGACACATCCCTCCAAACAAAGCGAAAGGATAACTTGGCGACAGAGACCAAATCTCCCGCCTAACCTCAAACAGGCAAGGCGAGTGGCTCTTCAAGCCAACCCCGCGCCAACAAGCAGTATTCCTTCAAGGAGGAACATGTCGATTCGCTCTTCAAGCTACTCAATAAGAGCAATCGACTGAAGCTCCCTGAAATTAGGCGCCCGGAGGAAGTCGGCAAGACCGACAATCCCAACTACTGCATGTACCACAGGATGTTGGGACACCCTACCAAAGCTGCTACGTCTTCAAGGACATCCTTCAGGCTTTGATTGACGCGGAGGTGCTAAAGCTCCGACCAGAGCAGAAGAAGGTCACGGCTAATGTGACGTCGGTTCTCCAGTTCGGGAGACAACCTCCAACGCCTGCGGGGGTAACTCCTATTCCAAGGGGAGAATTAAGAGTGGTCAACATAGACCCTCACCAGCAGCAGGAGAAGGGCTTGGTACCCGTCCCTACGCCTCAAGGGGAAATTATGTGGGTCCACCCCGACCTAGTGGACAACCAGCAGTGGACTACTGTAACCAATAGGAAGTCCAAAGGCAAGGCAAAAGCTTCGTCCTGCCATGTGGTATGTGCCTCCTCCCGAGAAGCAGAGGATGATGTTCCCTCACTGACTGATTCAGAAGAGGAGACAATAGTCTTGGCCGCAGAACCCAATCAACCGATGGCGGGAACTCGTTCGGGACAACCCTACTTGAAGCAGTACGGCGAAGTGGCGGTAAACCCTCTGCAACCAGTTGCAGAGCCAACTAGGCCCTCCACGAAGCCACCTGTGGAGAAGCAGAAGGAGACTCGATTCTCTCGAGCCCTTCAAAGAGGCATCGCGGAAGGGTCTTCGGCACCTTACCGCTTTGATGTCCTGGCTCAGCTGGCCAACATTCCGGCACGCATTACCTTGTACGAACTTCTTAGACTGTCAAAGTCGACCAGGGAAGCTCTGCAAGAAGCTCTGGCAAATGCTGAGGTCTTCATGACCCAGGTGCCGAAGGAGGAAGATGTAGAGGATTGCCTCCACACCTCCCAGAATACCCCTGCATCACCTTCACGGCAGATGATATGCAGGTCAAAGGGAAGCATGATCGACCCCTGTACTTCACAGGTTATATCGGATCATCTGAGGTGAACCGCATTCAGGTAGATCCAGGGTCCGCATTGAGCATCATGCCTCGCCGAGTCATGCAACACCTCGGCATCCCTACTCACCGTCTGAGCCCTACACAGACAACCATCTACGGGTTCAATGCCAATGGCACCCGTCCGATGGGGAAAATCAAGCTCAAGTGCCAGATTGGGAGCCTCAAGTCGGAGGTGACGTGCTACGTCATCGATGCCGGCACTTCCTACAATCTGCTGCTGGGACGACCATGGATCCACCGCAACTCCATCGTTCCCTCCACTCTTCACCAAGTCATGAAATACATTGACGCGAGTGGGAAGGTGCAAACGTTGGTTGCCGAAAGGTATCCGTTTAAGGGGGTCGAGAATTATTTCACGGATTCCCTCTTATATCAGGATCCGGTGGATGAAACCCCGCAACTGGAGGTGCCAGACTCTGGTAATGAGGCTGACACTGAGACCGAGCAAGAAGAGTGCTTGTGGAAGTTGGAACCACTTGTAAAGAGCACTAATAAGCTCGATGTTGATAATACCACCGACGATGCAGGCGGCTGGTATATTAATGAGAATTTAGACTTTGAGTACTTCTCCGCGTGTGCATCCGATTCAATACCGTCGGATACTACTACCGACGTAGACGATGACATCTGGTCGGCAATGGATGCTTTGACATCATTGCATGTACCAGTAAAATCATCTTTCGGGACATACCAGGATAATGGCGATGCGCAGGAATCTATATTCATAGTTCCGGCAAGACGAAAAGGCCAAAAACCAATTCTTTTGGGCGAATGACGACTGAACCAACTCCCCGCGAAGAATCGAAAAGCGAGGAGGAACCCCTCAGCTCGACCATTATGAATCAAAAGCACTCACAATAATGAAGCGAATGGGGTATGATCTAACCAACAGACCCGGGTTGAACTTCGGCAAAGGGAGAAGAACGCTACTTCGATCTTTTGTGCCGAAAGGGAAGGCCCCCGATTATTATCATCGGACGCGCAGGGGGTTGGGCTATGTATCAACTCCGGTCTCATCAGCCTCCGATTCTCAAGAATCGTCGAGCAACGATTACTCTTCAGACACATCATCTTGGGAGTCAGATGTCAGTGTCGGCAACATCTTCAAGGAACTGTCAGTAAACATGGTTTCGACAAGCCACCTGGAAGATGAAAATGAAGAAATGATCCAAGCTGATACAGATCCTTGGATCAAACATTTAAACGCTCTTTGTGACATCCGCTTTGAACAGCGCGAGCCACCCACAGAAGACAAGGTTGTTCAGATCAACCTAGGAGATGAGGCTAACCCTAAGCCCATCTTCATAAGTGACGGCCTGTCGCCTTCAGAGAAGAAGGATCTAATATCTCTTGTACAAGAATATATAGACGTCTTCGCCTGGAATTATGAGGACATGCCAGGACTTGATCCTCAAGTGGCCATGCACCGCCTCAACATCAATCCGGACGTAAAGCCTGTCAAACAACAGCAGCGACGGTTCCGTCTCGAAATAATGGAAGCAATTCAAACAGAAGTTAGAAAGCTCATCGATTCTGGCTTCATCCGGGAAGAACAACATCCCGACTGGGTAGCCAACATCGTCCCCGTCGCCAAGAAGAACGGGAAGATCCGAATCTGCATCGACTTCCGCGATCTGAACGAGGCCTGCCCCAAAGACGAATTCCCATTGCCAATCACAGATGTCATGATTGACAATACTTGTGGATTCGAACGAATGTCCTTCATGGACAGATTCTCAGGATACAATCAAATCAAAATGTATCCTGATGATGAAAAGCATACCTCCTTCAGGACTCCTCTAGGGTATATTGCTATACTGTCATGCCTTTTGGACTGAAGAATGCGGGGGCAACCTACCAAAGGGCCATGTATGCCATTTTCCATCAGCAAATACGCAAAACGGTGGAATGTTATGTTGATGACATTGCAGTAAAAAGCCGCACTAAAGAAGATCACATAGCCAATCTGAAGGTGGTCTTCGACATCATGCGGGCTCATCAGTTGAAGATGAATCCTACAAAGTCTTTCCTGGGGGTGGCTAGTGGCAAATTCCTAGGATTTGTTGTGACTTCCACAGGAATCCATTTGGACCCGGAAAAGATCCGTGCTATCCAGGAGATGCAACCCCCGAAAAGCCTCAAGGAGCTCAGGGGATTACAAGGACGATTGGCGTACATCCGCAGGTTCATCTCAAACCTTTCCGGAAGATGCCAACCCTTCACTAAGCTGATGAAGAAAGGTGTCTCATTCATTTGGGATGACGCTTGCCAACAAGCGTTCGAGGAAATCAAGCAATACCTCACCCAACCACCAGTCCTTGCAGCTCCAGTATCCGGAAAGCCGTTTCTGGTGTACGTCCGGGCAATGGACCATTCTTTGGGAGCTCTACTAGCTCAGAATGATGAAGAAGGACGAGAACAGGCAATCTACTATCTGAGTAGAACAATGATCGGAGCTGAACATCGGTACAACCCGATCGAGAAGGAATGTTTGGCACTAGTGTTCGCCGTTCAGAAAATGCGACACTATCTGGTAGGCCAGACTATAAATGTCATATCAAAAGTCAATCCTTTGAGGTTACTTATGACAAAGCCTTCTTCACTAAACGGCCGGCTGGCAAAATGGGCCATGTTGCTATCCCAGTATGATATGCACTTTCTGCCGCAGAAAGCCATTAAGGGACAAGCGGTGGCAGACTTCCTAGCTGAACACCCAGACCCGAGGGCAGCCAAAGTCTACGAGAATCTCCCAGACGAAGTGGCCGAAGCCTACCTGACTCAGACATCGTTCGAAAGTCAAGTGTGGCAACTTTTCTTCGACGGTGCATCAAGGACAAGCCCCAAGGGACACGTAGTGGCGGGGGTAGGAGTAGTACTTGTCTCCCCACAAAATTATGTGATACCCCGAGCTGTCTCACTAACGGAGCCTTGTTCCAACAATGTGGCGGAATACAATGCTCTATTGATTGGGATGCAGCTCGCCGATGAGATTTGCGTTAAAAATCTCGAAGCATACGGTGACTCTAAACTCATCGTCAGTCAAATTCGCGGGGAGTACGAAGTCAGACATGAGGACTTAGTACCCTATTACAACGCAACTATCCGCATGGCCGAGGGGTTTGCTAACTTGTACATCGACCATGTACCGCGCAGGCAAAATGCGCACGCCGATGCACTCGCATCCCTGGCAGCCTCCTTAGCTCTTCCAACTGGAGCAATGGAGAAGATATTCGTCTACAGCCACGACCTGTATTGCCCGAAAAATACTCTCAAGGACTATCATGAGTCAAAGGGAGATTGTCGAGGCAAAGAAGTGCTGGAATTGTCGGCCGGTCCAGAGCTTAAAGACTGGCGATTCCCCTACATCGACTATGTCTTGTACGGCATCCTGCCTGAGGACACCAAGGAAGCGGCTGCCATTCGAAGGAAAGCCCCTAAATTCTACTATAATGCGATCACGCGAACATTGTATCGTCGATCGTATGACGGAATCTTACTTCGGTGTCTCTCACAAAAAGAGGCCCAGGAGGTATTGAAAGAGGCTCACGACGGTACGTGCGGAGCCCATCAACCTGGCCCAAAACTGGCACATCGACTCCAAAGGTTGGGTTACTATTGGCCCAAGATGGTTGCCGACGCCGTCGCCTATGCCAAAAGATGCCATGCTTGCCAAATACATGGAGATTTTATCCATCAAGCACCAGGGTACCTCCACTCTACGACCTCTACATGGCCATTTGAAATGTGGGGGATGGATGTGGTTGGTCCTATCAGCCCTCCATCATCAAAAGGACATCGGTTCATTCTAGCAATAACCGATTACTTCTCCAAATGGGCCGAAGCCATTCCTTTGAAGGAGGTGAAGTCGTCCAACGTGATCAAGTTCGTAAAACATCACGTTATTTACCGTTTCGGTGTACCTCGGCGGATTGTCCATGACAATGGACCCCAGTTCATCAGCCAGGCGTTCCAGAGATTCTGCGCTAAGTTCAGAATCCAGAGTGTGTCTTCAACGGCATACTACCCTGCCGCCAATGGCCTCGCAGAAGCTTTCAACAAGACCATTGGCAAGCTTCTCAAAAAATTCGTCTCGAAGAGTCAACGCGATTGGGACGACAAGCTAGGCGAATGCTTATGGGCCTATCGCACAACAGTGCGAACCCCGACAAAGGCCACGCCATTTTCCTTGGTGTACGGATGTGAAGCCGTGCTTCCCCTGGAAATCCAAATTCCATCTCTACGCGTCGCCCTGACAGCGGAGATGACGACAGAGGAGAAGCATCGACAGCGACTCCAGGAACTGGAGGCTTTAGACGACAAGCGTCTGCAAGCCCAACAACAAATCGAGCTCTACCAAGCTCGAATCACCAGAACCTTCAACAAGAAAGTTAAAGTACGAACTTCAAGAAAGGCGATCTTGTCTTAGCCGTCAGAAGACCCATGGTGATGACGCACAAGACAAAAGGAAAATTCCAACCCAAATGGGAAGGACCGTTTGTGGTAGAGTCAGTCTACTCAAATGGATCATATCGCCTCATCACTTCGAATGGCGATACACTCATGATGCCAATCAATGGCAAATTCTTGAAGAAATACTATCCCTAGACAGTATTCTTCCACTGATCAAGTTAAAAATACACCTCTGATCAGAAACATCCGACGCCTCCGACGGCTAAGGATAGAGGAAAATGTTGGCTTCTAAGCCAACATAAGTCTTCGACAACTCATCATGCTGAGGGAATAGCATGGCTAGCCCAACTCAAACGGTAGTTGGTAAAGGCATCTCAAATCCGTTGATAGCTGAGGGTTTGCTAAAAATCCTAAGTGGACTTGAGTCCACTCTTTCCTCCAAAATCCCTTACCAATTCTCATCCATAGAATGGTAGGACCACAAAATGCAATCATTACTACGTTAACACTATACCTCTGGTAATGAATACTCTTTGTCGAGTATAAACTTTGCTTGTTAACTCTACATAGAGTAACAAACTCTCAAATTTGCCAAGTTAACACTATACCTCTGGCATTTCAAATTCCACTTGTCAATTCTCATCAATAGAATGACAGGTCCTCAAATTGCTCTTATCACGAGCCAATTCTTGTCAAGTTAACATTACACCTCTGACAAACTACTGTTTAAGTTAACATTACACCTCTAAGCAGTACATCGAGTGCCTGTCAAGTTAATATCACACCTCTGATAGTCACCTTTCTTCAGACTTCCGTATCGAAGCTGAAATGGACGATGCCAAGTTAACACTACACTTCTAGCATCCGAGTCATCGCTAAGTTCAACAATATACCTATGGCCATGACCTTTCCTCGACTTCTTTGTCAAAGTCGAGACGACTAATGCCAAGTTCAACATTAACCTCTAGCATTATCCTCACTGTAAGTTAAACATCACACCTATGACAGTGACTTCCTCAGTTTCCCAAATAAAACTGAGATGCTGATGAGTTAAGTTAATATCAACACTCTACTCATGTCCTGTCAAGTTAACATTACACTTCTGACAAGACTACTTCTAAACCGTTAAGTTAATATCACACCTCTAACGGTAAAGACCTTCCTAGATTCCCCGCGAGTCTAGTCTCATTTGATACTCTCCCCGACAGAGTATCAAGTTCATTTAGAACATTGTTGGTTAACATTACACCGTTAACAATGTTTCCGTCAAACTCCCAGCTGATCTTAATCAAGTTAATCCAAATCCTTGATAAAAGTTCATCTTCCCTGGGGGTACGAACTCCACTTGTCACTTTCTTTTACAAAGTGGCAGGTCCACAAAAAAAAATCATCCCATCCCTGTCAAGTTAATATCACACCTCTGACAGTATCATGAAAAACTCCTGAAATAGGATATTTCCTTACAAATCTTGACTTATTAAGATTACCACTATAATTTTGATAAGGTCAAAAGATTCCTTGCTTCTACGTGTCTAACTGAAGACAAAAAGTTAAGACAATGAAGGAGGCAAAAAGAAAAGTGTCA